>JBBUKS010092466.1:0-27255 GCA_038050645.1 Hedychium gardnerianum
GGTATGGAACTTGTTAGTTCTCCAAAATGACTGCTCTGAATGATTTTCACTCAGCTGTGTTCAATAACTTGTTATAATCATTCAGGGATTTCGTGCCATTAACATTCTTGGAAAGCCCATTCTCAGATCTTCAATTCTTTGCCGAAGCATGCTTAAATTCATCAATAGCCTTTTGCATTATCTAACTTTTGAGGTGATTTCTTCACTTGTTTGATCTATATTCTAGTCTATAGTCTTACATAGTGATCAATAACGGAAAATATAATTGATCTGGAATATAATTCTATGTGTATACCTTCTGGCTCTAATTGAAATTCAACTCCTAATTGTATATATTCTTCCCAGGTCCTCGAGCCAAACTGGCATTCGATGCATGATAGGCTGCAAACTGCAAAGAGTGTAGATGAGGTTTTATGAATTCTAACTCCCAAAGTACTTGAGTGATGACATGTTAGCAAGCTTATTAGCATGTCCTGACAATCGATTGATGTATGCAGGTAATTCAGTTCCATGACTATTTTCTCAGGAAGTGTCTGAAAGAATGTTTGCTGCTTCTACCTAAGGTTTTTAAGGTAACCTTATTTCTAGCGTATAGAATTTAGTAGATAAGGTCAGTAGAATGCACCAAGCATCTTTGATTTACTGGGCTTTCAGCAGAGGTTTTTTTATAATAATAAAAATTTCAAAAATTGTATCTGTTTATGATGTTAAAAATCGTTTCCTTTGAATTCTGAAACCTAGCTAGTGAAGGCGCTAACTTGTATTACCTGCAGAAAATTGAGAAGTTAAAATCAATATGCCTTCAGTATGCTGCTGCTATCCAGCTGCTAGTACCATCAATCTACTCTATAGAAGCCGCTGCAGATGTTGCGACAACTTCAATTGGACCAGGAAGATCTAAACACCGAAGTTTGAGATATCAGAATAAGCAATTAAAATCTGCGGCTGAAAATAATTTGATATGTGATTCAATCATGTAAGAACCTCAGGCATCGGATTACTTTGATATGTGATTTCACCTGTAATTTGGGTTGTTTTTTCACAGGAAATTTGAAAAGGAGTTCAACGAAGAGCTGCAGAGTCTAGCCCCCATCCTCAGCAGCAGCTCTCAAGCAGAACCATATCTGACCCGTCTTGCCCAGTGCATTCTTGGCTTAGGGAGCGATACATAGGTGCTTTGGCATTCCCTAATGCTTTCCTACTGCCCCTCTTTCATGAAACTGTCACCCCAGGTATTCAGGATTATCATCAAGTATTGGCATTACTTTGCTTGGTTAGTGTTCCATCCTTAATTCCTTGGCGATAAGGGGGATGCTTCACACTGGAGGCGACTGATGGTTGTCGCTTAGGTTTCTACCTGTTGGAAGGATTATTTCTGGATGAGCTTGGGACGCGTTTCTGGCTTGGTTGATTAAGAAGACAAGTTAGGCTCAAACCTGATGGATGACTGTAAACTAAGTACTAATTGTTGTGAAACAGGAATGAGTATTACTGCATGCAACACTCGATGTTAGTATGATCGACGCTGTTCATCCTCTACTTGTGTTCTTCCCGATGCATTTTGAATGTTTCATTCTCATCCCTGCTAATGACACTATGAAATAGAGTCAAAATAATTTGGCTTGAAAAAAACCCAATCCGAAACCGGACCAGCTCTTCGATTGGAGATGATTTTTTTTTTTTTTTAATTTAGTTCATTGTAAAATTTAATCAAAATACAAATGTCTATTATCTGAAATCAATCAAAATACTTTTGGCCCGATTAATTTTGGGACGACTAGTTCCACTGAATATATCAAATCATTTTAATTTAGACATTATGTTGATTAACGAACATAACAAATTAAAATATCATGATACTTAATACATTAATTTATCATCTATATGTACATTAATAATGTTAACCGTTGACTGTTTCTAATGATTTTTGTAGGTTCAAATCGAAAATAGATTGAAATTAATAATTTTTATAGGCTTATAGATAAATGTAACGTACTTTTTATAATTTTCATAATGCAAGATGATTTAAAAACTAATTTACGAATTAAAAGGAAAGAATAAATCTAGGATTTCTTTTAAACAAAAACAATTATAAAAATGCATGTTAAGCAATTCTGAAATGAAAGGTGCTTTTCAGAAAATGCACATCTATCATGTACTCAGTTTGGAGTTTGGAGTTTGGAGTTTGGACCAAGCAACAAATCATATCTTATCCAAAAATGGGAATCATTGAGAAAGGAAATGAGGACAAAACTTTGTGTTTTCAACCTTTTTTTTAAAATTTCTGATTCACATACGTATCTTCCTCAAAATATTATTTTATACTAATAAATATTTATTGATTTTTACTTTTATATATAGCCAACACTATATCTCCCTAACAGTATTTTAAATCTCTTGGCGCTAGTAAAATATCATTACAATGTATATCCTTAGGTAATTAAACTACACAATGTATAGGAGTACGTTTTATTAATAATATTAATTAATTTGGAACCTAAATATCAAAATGACTCCGTGGCCCAATGGATAAGGCGCTGGTCTACGGAACCAGAGATTCTGGGTTCGATCCCCAGCGGAGTCGTTTTTAGTTTTTCATTCGTCGGAAAATTGGCAGAACAGAAAAAAGGTGTAGTTGTTTGATTTTCTATCAAATTTCTTTATTCTTTATTTCATTTTTATTTTTTTTCATATTCAAATACTATTTAAAAGCGTGTAGACAACGTTTAAAAATATTTAACGAAACAATTGGAAGTATCAATAGGGGTCCAATTCAAAGTCGCTATAAGTTAAGAATTATATATATATAATTTGAAATCCCGGACAGATAATCCACGTCACGTGCGAGCGCCAAAGCATCCCTTCCCTCTTCACGATGTCGCCGACACCGCCGCCGCCGCCGCCACCTTCCCACGCCCTCCCTCCTCCATCTCGACCGGGCCGGTTCGGTCTAAATTACCTAATCGAGTCGGATCGGACCGCCTCCACCACCGGCCCACCCAATCCTTATCCCCACCACCGCCACCACCACTCAACCACCACGCCACGCCACCACCCATCCCCGTCGCCCCCTTCCCCCCTTCCTCCTTTCCCTCAAGACGCAAACCCTAATTTTCCCTTCGCGTTTTTCAAACCATATGGCCGCTGCCGGTGGATCGCTGGAGCGCTGGGCCGGCCCCCCGCCGCTGCCTCCGTCGCGGAAGTCTGCCTCTGGCCAGCCCTGGTCCGACATCGAGACCGCCCACCTGATCGACGCCTACGAGGAGCGGTGGTACGCCCTGAAGCGCGGCCAGCTCAGGGCCCAGCAGTGGGAGGAAGTCGCCGCCGCCGTCGCCGCCAGATGCGGCCTGGAGGAGCCCTCGAAGACCGGCACCCAGTGCCGCCACAAGGTCGAAAAGCTTCGCAAGCGGTACCGCGCGGAGCAGCAACGTCCCGTCGCCTCCGCCTGGCCCTTATTCAGTCGCATGGAACGAATGGAGCGCGGCCCCCTCCCCATTTCTGTACGCCCGCCGGCGACGGCACGTTCTCTCGATGTACCCTCCACCGACGAGGACGATGACGACGAGGAGGAAGAGGAGGAGGACGAGAGAATTGGAAGCCACGTTCGAAGTATTAATGGGATCCTTCGGGAGCCCCACTGGGGCCCTTCTAGGTTTTCCAAGAATCATGTTCCTCCGAAAAGGAGACATTTTGAGGTTGAAGAAGAGGAGGCTGAGGAATCCGATGATGAAGAATCAGAACATGAGGCTGTGGGTAGTGGTGCAAAGATCATGCCACAGTTGGCTGCTGTTGTGAGAGGGTTCAGTGATGGCTTGATGAGGATTGAGAAGCGAAGAATGAAATTGATGCGGGAGCTGGAAAGAGATTGGATGGAGATGGAAAGAAAAAAGGCTGATATGATAAGGGAGTCACAGCAGTGCCTCTTAGACATGATTGCTGATGCTTTCCCTTCCACCAAGAAAGCCAAGAAGTCATAGGATTTGTAGGGCACTAAACAAGGTGAAGCAAACTCACACGTTAGTACTTGTTATTTTCATCACTCTATTAACAATAATTAGATGTTGAATGCTGATGGGTAATTGAGCCTTCATATGCTGATTTATGAAAAGTTAATTTGTTTTCATCTTAACCTCTTAATTTTCTTCTATACTGATCAGTACTTGGGAATTGTAGGGTACTGATGATAGTTTATTGTTGATTGCTCCACTTAATTTTCTTCTATACTAATTAGTAGTTGGGAATTGTTGTGTTTGAGTAATAGTATACTATTGATTGCACCTGAGGGATTTAATCCGTTTAGGAGGGCAATTTTGACTTCTTTCTTGAAGAATGTATAGATTAGTTTAGCTTGTGATATTTCAAGAAAACAATAGATCTATTACTTTATTTATAACAGTCTCAATATTAAGTAGTTGAAAATTATCACGCAATCAAAACTTGGAAGAATTCTTGATTGAATGTATTGAAAAGACAAGTGTCATGATTGAGATGTTCTTTTAAAGTTTGTGAGTAATGAAGAAATGTGTTACTGAAATCCTTTTGTGACAATTTAAATGCATTTCTATTTAAGCATTCAATGTTTCTCAGTTTGATCTTTCAATAGATTCAGATTTCAACTCAATCTGTTTGCATACTATCACTAGTCCAAAGATAACATGCCAACTTGAACTGTTGCACAATGGTATCATGGTGGATAGCCTAAGACATTTGCATCTTTTACATGTCTCTTTTTTCAAGTCTTGCATTAAGTACTCCAAAGTCTGCCAACTATGCATTTCCATGTGACCTCTGTCATTCAATACAATACAGTAACTAGAATAATTGTATCTATAGCAGAATTGTCTTCACCTATCATGTTGTTATCTAATGCTTTTGTGGCTTATGAAAAATCATAATGACTTGGAGAACTGAAATACATGCTATTTTCATATGAATTTATTCATCATGATCATCAAACCATATGAGTCTCAACTAATTGAGGTTGTAGACATGAAACTTACCACTCCATTGAACTCTATGCAAGAGTTATAATTTCATTCAAATTTCATTGTTTGTGGAAATTATGAAGCATAGAATATATATGATTATCCCATCTTGTTTGAATGTATCTTTGTCCCGCTGGTTTGATACTAAATGGGAACCTTACTACAAGCTCACACAAATGACCTATGAATGTATTTTCTATGTTTTTTTTCCTGCGATGCCTCTCTTGCTAAAATTTTATTATCAATCTTTCATAATCTTTAATATAATTTTTTTTTCTCTCATTGTAATTGACGTCTACATTTTATTTTGTCAATCCCCTATCTAGCATTTGATAGGTTATTTGATCCTTTCGATTCTTGTTTGTTCACTATGACCAAAACAAGGTTTTATTGTTGTTCAGCTACTTGATTTAAATTAATTTGATTGTTCATATATAAGGTTTTCTGTGCATATACCCTATATATGATAACTATTAGACCATCCCACCAACTTTGTGCCAAGTCATTGTTGAAATTTTATGAACTAGCTGATTCTTTATCTGCTCATTTTGCATGTTTTGTTTTTGGTCTCCTATTCAGTGTATCAGAATCCTAAATATCAAGAATAACTTTGTTCATGTTGTGTGCCGAGCATACTCCTTTGCCTAATTAATGGTCTTCAAAAACATCTACAAAATGTTTATGTTTCTGAAATCAAGAGTATGAATGGTATTTAGAAGGTGAGAGTTTATTGACATCAACTCTTTCCCTGTGTTTGATCTGAGCAAAATATCCAAGTTGATGAAGAATCGTATTTACAAATAGTATTTCAGACAGTGAATTCACCATCTCATAATACTTGTCTTCCCTTCGATTTCTTTTGTTGAAAGAAACTTTTTCTGAGACAATAGAAAAACACAACCAATTAAGAATGGATAACATTCAAGTGGTTTATCTTTCATCTTGATTCATTGTTGCATGAAACATATTCTATCATATGTATTGAGAACTAAAAGAGAGACTTTGTGATTAAACGAAAACAGGATTAAAACTTCGATTTGTTGTTTTACATGATAGTACTTGTGATAGATAGTGATTATGCGCTTATCGTTATAATTTTTGAAAACTGGAATCCTGTGTCAAGCAACTATCTTCTTTAATTTTAATTTCAGTTTTGGCCATTGTTTGATCACTATTTCTTCACTCTTAATTGTTACTTGAAAAGATTCATGTTTGATTTATGTTACGTTCACTTCGTATTCTAACAATTGTTGATCAAAATTTCCCACATCTTGATCTGGACAAAAGGGCAACCCGGTAATGGTAGCGTTTTCGAGATTAAAAGATTATATAAAGGGCAGCTGATCGTACGAAGTTTCCATCAAGATTATTTTTGAGATTGGAATCGTGACCTCTAGATTTATTTTTTATCTTAATGTGTAGAAGTTTTTAATTATTAGAAAATATTTGAATATCGTTTATTTTTAACCAACCATTCCAAATTTCCAATACGCTGGAATATATACTCAACCGTGAAAGTAAACCAGGGTTGAGGGCATATTTGTATTGAGGAATACTCACTGCTCTCTGGAATTAGTAGTCTATGCATTGAGGAAGTTGCAGATCGCTTTATCCAGAGCCAAACGCTGCTCACTGTCGGCTTCCGACAAGTGAAATGCATGGCCTTTCGCCGGCGACTCGTACAGTTCCGACTCTCTCTCCCACCCGCTCTCCCTCAGCCGCCGGAAGTACTCCCTCCCTCTGTCCCTCATCACGTCTTCTTCCGCCAAGCACACCAGCACACGATGGCTCCCCAGCCCGGTCAAGCTCGGCGCCCCCTCCGCCAACGGATTTATCCACGGGTGGTCCACGTCGCCCGCCCCGGCTGGGTACGCGATCCCCCACATTCTCTTTAGCCCAGCGGTCATCCCCGGGTTTATTTCCTCCGAAGGCAGAGGATTCGAGCCCAGCAAGTACGGGTGGACGAGCACGATCCCCCGGAGTCCCACGCTGCCGGGGTGCAGCGCCTCCTTCGCCGCTCGCATGGCCGTGTGGTGGGCGATGTTCGCCCCCGCGCTCTCGCCGGCGAGGAAGACACGGCCGAAGTCGGCGTGGTCGGCCAGCCAACGGTCCGCTGCCGCGCCTGCGGTCGCCCACCGGATGGCGGTCCACGCGTCGTCGTAGGCGGCTGGGATTGGGTGCTCCGGCGCGAGGCGGTAGTCGACGGAGACGGCGACGACGTTGGCCTGCTCGACGAGGGAGACGACGTAGTCGTGGAAACAGCCCATGAAAGGGTTGCCGATGCAGAAGCCGCCGCCGTGGAAGTAGAAGAGGAGGGGAACTTTTCTGGCTTGCGTGGCGACGCGTTTGGGGAGGTAGAGGCGCGCCGAAACGTGGCCAGTGTCGGACGAGATCACGAGGTCCTTGAAGGAGACGCCGGCTGTGTCAGCTGAGTCGGCAGGGTCGGCGGCATCCGCCGGGACGATGACGGCATCGAGGGGGCGGTCGACGCGGCCGCTCTTGTAGATGGTGAGAAACGGAGAGACTTGGTAGACGACCTCGTCGTCTTCGACAAGGTCAAACGGGGACGATGCCATGGAGGAGGATGGATGGATTAATCTTACGGTGGCCGGCGTGGCAGACAGCGGAGCAACCAATTGGGTTGGGGATCGTTGTTACATATATAGAAACGACGAAGCTTTTATTAGTTAATGCGTCAAAATTCTTCGTTGGCAATTGTGTTTTAAAAATCAAATATAGATTTACCAACCCGAGAAGGTAGAAAATCAAATATAGTAATTAAAAAAAAAAATAGGAGGTAGTTTGGAAAGATAAAATCTAGAGCAGGTAGAAAATTTCTAAAAATGCCTTCGCGTGTAATCTTGTCATCGCTTTGGTGGTTCAATAGGTGAGAGCTACCTTGGACAAAATTAGCAGGCGTCCATGTGGTCGAAAGTGAGGGCAGAAGCAAGAAGCGTAGGTATACGCTTGAAAGTGAGTCGTGAAAGCGAGTTGTGGAAGACGAGGGAGGAGAAGAAAACAGCACCGGGAAAGAGGATGAAATGTCTCGAGACGACGCAAGGCCGAGATGGTGCGTTTGACTTGTGACCTCCAAAGTCACATCAACGTCCTCCGCAGAAAAGCTTGCAAGACCTGCTTTGTTCTTAACAACCCATCTCCTTGCCAAAGCGTTTAAAAGTAAAGGAATGATGGCAAGGAAGTTTGACCTCGTCAATCCATCTAGAGATCTTTTGAATAATGCTTGATTTGTTTGCACAGAGATGGACTAGATATGCATCGAGAGGAAGGTTGTCAACTTTACTTTGGAAAAACAGTGTGTATAACTTAGTCAGTCCTTCAGGCATGCTCTTCGTCCTTGTGCTTTTGTTTAACTTTCTATGAAGTGTCAACCATGTGAGGTGATACATAACAACATCGAATCTTCCAGTCTTCTCTTCGGCAGAACCAAACCGGCATTGAAAGAAAGAGAATAAGACAGAAGTGGGTCGTCGTCGTCGTCGTCGAGCCCCGAGATAAAGCCTAAATAGCTCTGCCCTTGCATCCATTATCAAGATATCAACGAAATAAAAAGATAATAAAATTAATCCTTATTCAATGAAATAACTCTACTATCCGAATACGATCCTAATGAGAGGTAATTTAGAGGTAGATAATGAGATCTTCTTCCTTTAGTTAGCATTGTGACTTGGGCACCTAATGCTAACGATCTTTGTGCTCCTTGCAGAAGCTCGGCATTCATAGTAAGCGGCCCATTGTTCGACCAAAACCTTTGCAGGCTGTATTAGCTTGCCATTTTTATGTTAGAAAAAAAAAATCATTACGCTCACGCTGATATTTCTTTATTGCCTGCCGAGTGAGGAGGTGCCACTTTGATGTTGGTGCTATTGTGATACTAAAAGAATCTGTTGGGTGACTGCATGTATAATTTCCAGGTAATACATGGAGTGTTATGACTATGTAACGCTAACAGTTTTTATTAACACCGACTGAAAGTTATGTAACTAATGCCAAATATTTGTTAATTGTGTGATAGTGTGGGAGAAAAATATTCCTCTATTTTTAGTGAAGCCAAGCTGCGGCAGTCGCAGGATTGGATCAGTAACCATGTAGAATGCCATAGAAGACAGGATTGACATTGCAAACTCTTTGCTGGCTGGTATCAAGGATTCACCTCCACCTCCAAAGAGAACCTCAGGGTATACCTCAAGTGAATGGGAGGTTGGCATTCCAGACCTGGCCAAGGATCATGAGATGAGGGAATATCCAAGGGAAGTGAGTCTTGATTGTGCTGCCAAAATCACTGAGAGTCGATCATGAGAAGTGCAAGATCAGTAGTGATCCACATTTCGGTGCTCCTATGATTCTTTCGAACCTGGTGATGTCCCAGTGATGTTTTCACAATTGTACATCCCCTAAATCTCAGGGGAATGTGATGCTTATTTAAGGATCGTCCACAACCTCGGTGGATGCACTTTTCAAGCATCTTCATGTGTGGTCACACTGGGAATTTTGAAAAATGAATAGAGTCCCGAGCTGACATATTCAACATTTACAAGCTTGGGTATTTCGCTTCATTCTTCTTTTTGCCTTTTCGAAATTACATGGCGTTTAATCCTTGGTTCCGACACAATGATAATGGCAACTTTGACCGTTTGTGAAGCAATATCTTGAAGCGACGGTGATAATTATAAAGTCAGCTGGCTGTCCATTTTTACCCTCTATTTCGCAAACTTAACAGTTAATTCTTTTTAGGGTATCCAGGTCAACGAAATTTCAGCCAATATCGTCTTTAATTCGTCCACCTTAGGCCGTCTTTATAGTTTGAATTTTAAAAGCCCTCCTGGTTCACCTGACTGAATTTCCAGACCAAAGCAGATTTCTCTCTGATCAAATTTGTTCCAAAATCACATCCACCAAAAACCAGGTGGGTTTGATATCACCAAGGTCAAGCTCCTCCCGTGATTTACCCGAGAGTATTTACTCTAATAATCTACAAGCATAAGTACGTGACAAGGTGACACAATGGTATGATCGACAAAACATTAACAAAAAATATGTCAAAATCATATTTTTTTCCTTACTCCAGATAAAGAGTAAGGAAAAAGGTATACACATTTACTCAGCAGCTTGAGTCCACTCTAGTTCACTTCTTTTCCCATTTCCAAACTCATCTAGAAAAGGGCAAAGTACGACAAGTGTAAGAGAATCCACAGCTCATCAAGACTGCAATTAAATTATAACCCCAAACCAAATTTTCCTTCTGATAAAGCCATAGTGGTTGATTGAAACGGGATACCATCATCTTAAAGATGCTGTCTCGAGACAACTATGATCTACCAGCTATGCTTCATGATCTCTGTCCAAGCATAGCATATTGCACTGTCAGCAGTGAGGTGGTAAAGAATATCTAACATCGGTATCTGATCCTTCTCTCATTCTCTTAAATATCAGTATTGGGCGCCACCGGAACTATAACAAAACGCTACCAATTTAATGATGAATTCAAACAGGACAATTTTTCAATATCTACATACCCAAGTTTCATTTTGCCCAAGTCATTCATCCCAGTTTCTAAAAACCCAATAGGCGATCTTTTTACACATTTTTTGCCATACCCAAAATACAACTACTAAACACCTTAATATGAACCAAAACAACTTCAAACTATAAAATAAGACTAAATTTATGGGAGTATGGATGATGATCTTAATTTATGTACCCGGGAGCCTAAAAGGTTCAAATCTGGTTTTATTTTGTTATTTGAAGCTGTTTTAGTCCATTAAATTGTTTTGGATAATAAAAACAATGATAATTGAGGTATTCTATGTTAAAAAAGAGTAGGTAAGAGAATATGCACCTTTTGGGGCATTTACAGATTAGAATGGCATAATTGAACAGAAATGAAACCTTCGTTTGTGATATTGAAATTTTACATTAAAAAAAAAAAACTTGCTTTATCACCTGTTTATGGACTTGCCTATTCATGGTGCAAGGAAAACTGAAGAATGAGGCAAAGGACGAGGATGCAACCCAATTCTCTTGGCTTCAACTAGAATCAGATTCTTCCACACAGACCCAAGAAGGGCGACCCCAAGCTGAAGCAGATGAAAAAGAATCCATGATCTTTAAATAAATCCAACAGCTTTATGTTCACTTTTCAAGCATCTCATCCCACACTCCTCTGCCAAACAATTACATCTTCTATCTGCATCATGTCACACAAGGCAAGTTTCAGTAGCAAACAAGGAAACAGTTTTAATTATAGCTTAGAGATGATTCAGCCTGATGATTCTTTCATTTTGCTTAGTTTTACTGCATGACTATGAGGATGAACATCGATTGCAATGGCTGCTACAGGAGGATCAAGAGAGCTTTGATGCAGATGCAAGGTAATACATGACACAATCCTTCATAAAATCATGTAAATAAAAGATCTATGTTGTAGATGTGCAATAAGGTGACCTTCTACTTGTTTGTTTGGGTATTGAAGAGTTGGAGAGCCATTTTGTGGAGAAGCAGCACTGCAGGGTAAGAGTGTGCGGAACCTTCATCCCCCAAGATATTGCAATTCAATTAAGGAAGAAGATTAATCGGCGAGTTGAGATCATGGAGATCAAGGAAGTGGAGGTTACCAACGATGGAGCTGTAGCTCTGAAGCAACCGTAAACTTGTCCTTATGTATTAGGCATGATTCTCTAATCTTAATTGCATAGGTAAGATACATAAAAGAAGTTTATGATGATGATAGGCATACCATGGTGTAATATTTGCATGAAAGAGGGAGCAAACATAAACTTGTCCTTATGGATCAAGCATGATTCTCTAATCTTAATTGTAGGTAGATACATAAAAGAAGTTTATGATGATGATAGGGATACCATGGTGTAATATTTGCATGAAAGAGGAACGTATATTGTGGCCAAGTTATTTAGTATGTATTCAGGGAAATGGAAACCTACAAACTACTGTGTAAATTTATCTTAGTAAAAAAATTAGAGACCATGTAATGTCATCTGTAAAGGAAATAGCTTAGACTAACAAAGGAGAGTGAACAAAAATGTTACCAGGTAATGCTGTAAGAAAAGGTTGTAAATGGATTTCTGATTGGATTATCCATATCGGAAGATATTACGTATTGGATCGATCAGGATCATAAATGGTTCTAAAAACTCTCCACTGGGTCTGTTTTGAGTATAAATCTCCAATTCATATATCTAACAAATGTTGGAATGTTGTCACAAAAAAAAAAATCATCTGCATTAATACCTAGCTTGCATATAAAATCCGCAGCTAAAGCACTTTAAAACCCACATTTCAAGTCGATGAATATTGAACAACGCTACAAGAAGAAGCCTTATAATCTGTCACTTTTTTAGGTCCCTCCTGGAGCTCTATGTAAGAATACATTTTAAACAATACTCATTGTTCATATCTATTTTTATTACTTTAGAGAGATTTTTTATTAGTCTCCTATCGCTCCCACCTTAAATTGATTCAATTTATATCATTACACAATCTACCTATCTTTTTATTTTTTTTAATACCCATATATTTTCTCACTGTTGATGACTGAACTAGACTTACCTACTTGTAAATGGTGATATTTTTATGTTATTGAGCATGTGTGTTTTCCTCCAATTTAAAACTTCATAATCTTGAAAAATCCAACTTTTAAACTAAGGTTACAATATTCACATAAGAAGACTACATACACTTCTCTATGTTTGAAGAAACTCTTTCCCTAAAAATGTCGTTTGAGTAGTAAACAGCAGTTCAAACTTAATACAAACGGATGAATCGCTCCAACAATTTGATTTTCCAAGAGATCGATTTTGGTGAATCATAGTAACATTCAATCTCTATCATCATCAAGATGAAAGGAAGCTATAAAGGCAAGTAAAGGAGATACATTTACATGCTTCTTTTGTAAGATCTAGTACAGTTCTATAACAGCAAATATGATGCCTCTAGAGAGGCACTTCAAGTTGCTCAAAATTAAACCTACGAAATGAAACCCTAATAACTTCAAGCTAGAATTTGATTGTTTATCAAATATATAAATATAGCAAACACCATTGGTATTAGTCCAGCAGCAAACATGAACAAAAAACAGATATGGAAGAGCAATCTTATCATGACTAACCATCAATTACTAGCACTAGTGTGTTTATCTCTCAATAGTGTTCATGCCTTGTATGGATGTGCGCTCATATGTATCTCTTCTCATCCAGCAGTGCAATAGCATTATCTCAGTGTGCATGGGATTCTTTAAGCTACAAAAACGTCCAACTACTCATTAGTTGAGAGAACCTAAGCACGTAACTAATCTTGGTAAAATCAGTCATTTCTACAAATTATCTAATCAAAAAACATATAACCACAATAGCCTTGTTTCCCTAGATGACTAACATTTGAAATTAAAGAACGAGATCCAATTCATTTTTACATAACTGAAATATTTATAGTGATGAAATTCATTGTAACCGTTCCCAAGGTATTTCAAGCACATTGTTGTCGATCTACACAATCAAGTCAATATTTTGTCTGTAACACCAACAGATCTCTAATAACTCAGAGAATCTTTCAAGTTAATCCACGAGTACAAAACCAAAGAACACTAGTCAATCAGCATTCAGCAGAATGTGGTAAATAACTATTCAGCTAGCATAAAAGCTTTCAGTCTACACGAAGCCAAGAACATAATGTATTCGGAAAGATAATCAACACTTAAAGAATTAACCAAAAGCAAAAAAAAAGTATTTGTCCTCTAAGCGAAGAAATGAAGTGGCATGAAACTAGAAAAAGATTTCGTCCAGGATTGGCATCAGTGTCTACGCCTTCTTATAGCGGGCCACCGCGACCCCCATAGGGGAGGAACCCCATGAGGCAGCCCGCGGACTGGTATGCGTACATGAAACCACTCGTGAATCCGATGAGACCACCGGTCATTATTGAGGGTCCCCGGAAGTTGATCCTGACAGCGAGACCGATCAATTCTTCCCCGATTGGAAGAGAAACAGTATACCTAACCTAATTTGAGGAATTTAGATTGGGAACCAAGGAGCAGAGGGAGAAGGAACCAGATAGGTAGTCGACGGTGACAGAAACGCCGGTGAAGGTGAAAAGGAGAAGGTAGTCGAGGGTATTGAAGTTGGCGACGGTCCTGGTAAAGAGCAGGTTGTGATCTATCACCGGGTATTCCGGCTTCTCCGCTGACTTGCTGTCCGTGTTCATCCTATCGCCACCACCTTGCCCCACGATCTTCGAGCTCTCACATGAACATGCCATGGAGCAACCTTTGCGATCCGAGCCTTAATATCAGAAGCGGGATGCGAGGCCCAAACTTCACAGGCCTTACCTGAATGACCCAACTACTTTTAATTTTTTTTTTATAATTTAAATATTCATTTTTTTTCAAATTAATTAATCTCATAGATGATCTGATCTTATAAAAATATTTAAATCGATTATTAAAATAAATTAAAAAATATTTATAGAAATTCATTTAAATGACCGACTTTCTTAAGTTTATTATTTTATTAGAAAAAAATTTCAATAATATATTACTATTGAATTTCAAATTTTAAATGTTTGCTTAACCGCTAAGAACTAACTGTTATACTATAGTTCCCAGGGCCGACTGCTTTTAAGAACTTTACATACATTCATCCACGGCTCTTCATTCACATTGCATAATGTGAAAATGGAAATTTAGTAAAATGCATTAAATTTATTCGAAAAATATATTTTATTTAAATTTTCAAATGTAAATTCCAGTTGTGACTATTTTACGCAATCTTATTTGACATGTATTAATCATATTCAAAAAGGGGTAAAATTCAAAATGACATTTTTTATTATAATTGCAATGCTTTTTTTCATTTATTATTAAAAAGAGCATTTTGTATCGGTATATTTTTCTCTCGAAATTATTTGTAACAACTATAAATTCATAATTATTATATAATTATAACCGTTATGATTCAATAATTATTATACAATTATAAAAATTATGATTTTATAATTAATACATAAATATTTTAATTATGATTGATATTAATAATATTATATTTTAACAATTATAGTACATAATTATAATATGATAAGTTCATCCTCAATATTATATTTCAGTAATATTTTCACTCTTATTAATATTAATAATATTATGATATATCAATTATATAATTATTATAATATAAATATTTTATCTTTAATTAATATTAATTAATTATTTTAAGAAATAAAATGCTTTTATTTGATAATAAATAAAAGAAGAGCGTTTTTAAGATGATTTACAACACGAAGGAGGTCCTTTTGATTTCTACCCTATTTAAAATGTTTAAAATAGATTGAATAATCTCATGACAATTTAACAAGGTCTTCTCCCACCCACCTACTCGGTTTAATTAGACGCGGTATTGTCGTTGACTCGGCTTATCTGACCTCATGATCCACGTCGATGCTACTTGCATCGATCTCATCTATTTTCCGTACTTTCCATTCTCGAGGTTTGATTCATCAAGCTGCGTACGTTGCGTACCGGACGATTATTTCCGGCAAGTGGGTTGACAGATGGCGTGGGGCCAAGTGTCCTACCTGTGGGTGGGCGACACGTCACTCCCCGTAGCGACCGGTCACATGAATGGTGTGAACACGTCTCTTCAGATTTACCATGCAACGATAGATCTGACTTCCACAAGCGCGTCCCCGTCAAGGGATTGTCTTTTAAAAAATGTCAAGCGAAAAAAAAAAGAAATTGAATAAAATGAAAATGGGAAGAGAAGGGCGAAGGAAATTGCGATCGGTGGGTTAACGCAACTCACCGTCTTCCTCGTCTCGCAACTCAGATTTTGGAATTGGTATCCGTCTCGCATCGGGACAATAGATCGCCGGCGCTGTCCCTCCGTCGATTCGTCGTCGCCGTCGATGACCACGAGACGCAAGAAGTTCTTTAGCAGCCTCGCGAAGTCCTTTTTCGGAGGTAGAAACAAAGGTTAGTTACTTGTTCTTCTTTCTTTCTTTTTTTTTTACTTTCTTCTTCTCGATCGATCTGGAATTTTGAGCTTGTTTTCTTGTACTTAAGGTTGCTGTGGTAGTTGCAGCGGCGAAGGAGGAGGATGATTTGGAGAAAATCGCAGCGAAGGAGGAGAAGGTGTTCCGGTACGAGACGCTGGTGGCTGCCACACACAACTTTAGCCCCAAGGAGAAGCTCGGCGAAGGAGGGTTCGGCCCCGTCTTCAAGGTAAAGTACCCCCCAAAAAAAGTGATCGATCGATCGAGTCGATGGCCATTAATTGGGGGGTTAGTTGTTTTGATAATCGATGGCGGAGACTGAGTACGCATGATGTGTTCGACGCAGGGGCGGCTGGCGGACGGGCGGATGGTGGCGGTGAAGCGGCTTGGGAGGGGATCGCGGCAGGGGGCGAGGGAGTTCCAGAACGAGGCGCTGCTGCTGTCGCGGGTGCAGCACAAGAACATTGTGAGCCTATACGGTTACTGCACCCACGGCGAGGAAATGCTCCTCGTCTACGAGTACGTCCCCAACGAGAGCCTCGACAAGCTCATCTTCTCCCGTAAGCACCATTGCCCTTCCCCTTGATTATCTTCCCCTTCGGATTCTTTTGCCCTTTTTCTTTCATATCGCGACATATTTTCGAATTAAGTGACCAAACTCGCCAAAACAGTTCGATTGACTCTCAAATCAAATTGAATTATCTTCTGCTGCAAGTAATTTTACATATGAAACATATCTTCTGCAATTTTTTTCCCTTGGCAACTGATAGCTTAATTTTTATGCGAAGTTATTCGAAGAAAAATTGTTACGCGTTGTTTGGTGAGTTCAATCTGGAGCGGTATCGTAAAACCCATGATTCATTAAGTGTGGTGTAGCATTTCTTAGGATTGATATGAACTTGTTTGCTAATTTGCCCCCAAATCTAGTGGAAAGTCAATATATAAAATTATTTTGAATTTTCAATACTTCTAAATCTGACCGTCTACCAGATTGCATTCTTCTCAACTTAATTTAACATCACAATCAACTTAATTTAACATCACAATCGATGCCACGTAAACTCCAAATGGGGGCCATGCCGGACATGGAGGAAAATTATCATTTGGATTTTTATATGCGACATTTTGACTCGGATAAAAAAATGATTTTTTTTATTTGACGTGACTGAGGACTCTTATGAATCCAGCTACCTCACGAAAACGACACACTATTTTCGATTTTTTAAATTCATTGATCTGTTGTCATAATCCTATCTTATTCTTTAGTTGATCAAAGGTTCAATTTTTTTTTAATTTTTTTTTACCATGAGCAAGCTGCAATTATTGGGCAAATAGGAGTTCTAAAATTTTATTTATTTATTTATTTATTTATTTATTTTACTGGACTGGAATCGAGCAGGAGGAGAAGAGGGAAGTCAGTGGAGGAGGAAGTCGACGGAACTGGACTGGCAGCGGCGGTTCCAGGTGATGGTGGGGGTGGCGCGGGGTCTGCTGTACCTGCACGAATCGGCGCACACCTCAATCATCCACCGCGACATCAAGGCCAGCAACATCCTGCTCGACGAACGGTGGGTGCCCAAGATCGCCGACTTCGGCATGGCGCGGCTGTTCCCGGAGGACCAGACACACGTCAACACCCGCATCGCCGGCACCAACGGCTACATGGCCCCTGAGTACGTCATGCATGGCAAACTCACTGCCAAGGCCGACGTCTTCAGCTTCGGTGTCATCCTCCTCGAGCTCGTCTCTGGCCGCAAGAACAACGCCTTCAACCTGCTCCCCGACCCCGATGCCAACTCCCTCCTCGAATGGGTATGCTACGCTGATCTCCGTTCGATCCTAGTTTCTAAACCAGATTAACTGGAAGTATTCAGCTCTTCTAATTGATTGGATATCTGACATTATCTCAGGCATGGAAGCTTTACAGGAAGGGGCGTAGTGTGGAGATGATGGATCCTGCTCTGCAGCCCACCGCGGACGAGGAGCAGGTGGCATTTTGCGTGCAGGTGGGTCTCCTCTGCACGCAGTCCGACCCCAAGCTGCGGCCCGGCATGAAGCGAGTTCTCATCGTCTTGTCGAAGAAACCGACGGCGTTGGAGGAGCCGATGAGGCCCGGGGTTCCGGGATCCCGCTACGCAAGAACATCGCACGGGACCACCAGCGGCTCCCGCACCTCCGCTGGCGAATCTTCCTTCGTCTCCGCCTCCACCTCTGCCTCTGCATCGACGTCCACTGCACCCTCGACGTCGGCCTCCACAGCTCTGTCGACATCGTCCGCCACAGCCTCTTCGAACACCCTCATGCGCCATGGGGCGCATCAGAAGCAGCGCCGCCAACGACGACACTAGGTTCGTTTTGCTCTTCATTCATTCTTTGTAGTTTGTTGGTACCAGTGTGTATAATTTGGTCGAGTCGTGTAGTATTTGTTGTAGTTCGCTCGGAATTCTTTAGTTCGCTCACAGTTGAATTTGTCACAGATGTACCAACAATTGAGCTTGTAATTATCATGATTAATGCGATCATCCTATAGCATTCTTAATTTCATCAAGGCCAACTTACTAAACCTATATTTTAACTTAAGACAAACCTTATCTATTAAGTCACTGAATCTCAATAAGAAACTTGAGTTCAACAAGTTGTATATGTTGATTGGACAAACTAGATGCTGCTGCTTTAGCTATGACATGGCATTCTCATTGAAACCAGTTCAAATCTGACAGATTCAATATCCTTCTCAGTTTCCACACTCATCTCAAATTGAAATGGACCGTTCTCATGTTGGAGCAGCAGTTTTAACAACGTAACCGAATACCATACATGTTCTTTCTGGTTTGATATGTTGAATTGCAGGGATTAGGTGCATCCACAGAAGTTGAATGTTTCTGACTCCCTCTTCGATAACATTCGTAAACCATTTCTGCTGTAATGTTATCAAATAAGGTCGGTGCATGCAGCTTGTTCTTGACAAGAATAGGGATTCGCCCAGTTCTGTCCCACAAATAGCTACATAGACAGATACAGATACAATGAAAGAGACTGTAAATTTGACATTAGAATTCTAAAAACGAAATAATGGCTTTAATGTAAAGAACAACTGAGAAACCTGATGGTTTAGCATTCCTTAAATGCGTCCCCAAGTAAAAATTGCATTTCAAGACATGTTTGGAGCATCAATAAATATTATGAATTACACTATCATCAAAAACAATTACTACCTTGATAAAAATGGATGTTTGGGTTTGCCTTTTATGATGTTCTGTGTAAATTTGGTTAATGGGCACCTTCTAACTGAATTGCAAATAGACTGATCATCCATCTCAGGCATTTGAAACATGACAGCTGAATATTAGATATGCCAAGTTCCTCACGATGTAAATTGAATAATAACACAAAAATCAGTAACCTACTTTGAATTTAGTTCTTGAACCTTTCCAAGAGATGAACCAAGTCTTTCAGCTAACACTCAAACTTACCAAAGAAAGAGCAACTGTATATCAAATGTAAAAAATGGAAGGGAGTTAATCTATAAACACCGGAGTGCATAAACACTTGACACAAAAGAAAGTAACATATGTACACACTTGACATAAATGAAAGTAAATTATATATAAACACACAGACAAAAACAGAGAGGTGAAAATTGTGAAATATTTCCTCATCATTCATTGATTCTATTTAATTGAACAAATTCAAATTAAAACGCTTGATTTGATATTATTTTTTTTAGAAGTATATATGTTACCCAAACGTGTGTATATATATATACAAATTAAATTATATTTAGTCAAAATTATTTTCTTATATTTATCTTCTAATCTTAAACAAGCGCATTGACTTTCACTAAATATAGATCTTCCAAATATATCTCCATATTTTGCGCTTCATTAGAATAGAATACTTTTTGACACCTAAAAACTTCAAAAACAAGGTGTCAATGAAGTGGTCATGAGTTGGCTAATGACCAAACAAAGTAAAAGTTACAACTAATCTTATCAAAATTGCCAAATTGAAGGCAAAGACAGAGTATATATAATCCCCTCATCATATTGCATCTTCAAACTCTTTTCACTAGGGAATCAAAGACTCCAAGAAAGGAAGAAGGTTCATGAATGTTTTACTTTTTTATTCTTCCCCTTTTCAACCATGTGTAATTCTTATAAATCATCAACTTCCGTGCAGAACATAATTTATTGGCGAAGATGCTCGAGACAGAAGTTAATCCCCATATGATGGTAAATTTATTTATTTATTTTTAAATTTTATAAAAAATTTAATGTTTTTCTCTAAAATTTTAATGTTTTCACAAGGATGAAATGATCCGAGGGCATATTGACACTGCTGCACCATTTGAGTCAGTTAAGGCGGCTATCAATAAGTTTGGTGGTGTTGTTCATCGTGAGGCTCAAACAATTCCAGCAGCAGAGGTAAATTTAGCTCGACTGGTTTTAAGATAGCACTGAATTCAGCCATTATTAGCTAACAGCGGCACGATTCTTTTATATGCAGAGGCAGAAAACTATACAACTTGAATTTGAGAAAGTACAAGAAGAAATTCTAGAGCACAGAAAAAAATATGAAGCTGTAGAAGAAACCAAAGCACAAGTGGTGAAGAAGCTCGATGATGCAAAGAGATATATCGAAGAGCTGAAGTTGAGCTTGGAGAAAGCAGAAAGTTTGGAGAGAAAGGCCAAGGAGGAAGCTGAGATTGCAGATGTGAGACTGAGACAGCAGCATCGAGAAATCGCGAGCTGCGCAAGTGTTGCGAACATGGGAAAATTGGAGGTTGCCAAAGAACTCATTGATGCAGATTTAGCATCAGCAAAGGAAGAGCTAGAACTGATGATGAGAGCTAAAAGGTTGGTTTCTGAATCAAATGAGATGGAGGTGAGTGAGCTGGCTCAATCTGCACATCTTGAAGTTGAGGAACAAGATTTTCAACTTGAGCAGGACAAGTTAAACTGGGAGAAGGAATTGAAGCGAGTGGAGAATGAGTGGCAACAGCTCAATGAGCAACTCCTGCAAACAAATGAGCTGGAATCGAGACTAGACAAAGTTTCTGCTGCACTCTCTGAGAAGAAAGCTGAATTGACTTCATTCAAAGCATTACAGGAGGCAAGGGTTGACATTGAGGAAGCAAGCGAACGAGTCGTCGATCTTAAAGCTACGACTTTTTTACTCTCTTCCGAGTTGGAGACGGAGAAGAGATCCCTTGAAAGCTTGAGAGAAAAGGAAGGCTTGACCATTGTCTCTGTGTCATCTCTTGAAGCTGAACTTGAGACCATGGAAACCAAACTAGAACAGGTTATGGCACATGATTCATCTGATAGAGTCACCTTGTCGATAGAAGAGTATTTCAAACTTAGCCAGAAAGCGAACGAAGCTGAAGAGATATCGAGAAGAAGGACCATCTCTGCCATCGAGCAACTCAAAGAAGCCAAGGATTCCAAAGCGAGGAGGTTGCAGGAGTTGGAGGAAGCAAATAGGAAGATCCTAAGACAGAAGAAGACATTGCATGCTACATTGGAAGAGATAGAGAAGACGAACGAAGCTAAACTTAACGTGGAGCAAGAGCTGAGGAGGCCGAGAGAGCATGAGAGGATGGCGACGACGAGTGGTGTTGCAAGGAGTTTATCTGCGGTATCGGATCCCGGTGTCTTGTTGGAACAAGAATTCCATGTTGTTGAAGCGGATGGAGCAGGCACGATAAGGTCGAATAACTTCAACGCAGCTGGATGCGAGAGGAAGAGGAGCAAATCACTGCTTCCGAAGATTGCCAAATTTTGGGGATCATAAAAAAGAAGTCCTAAAGGATTAGAAACACAACACGCATGATCTTGAATTAAAATGAACATTTTTTTTTGATCCATTGAACTCGATGTTGCATTCATGTTTTAGCGTGCACTTGTTCGAGTGTTGAGCATTTTTGGATGATTCATTCATGTCGAAATTGGAACAGAGATAAATGCTCATTTGAAATTTCTTCCCCCCATTGTGCTTTTTTTTTCATACTATTGATTCTTTCAATTATTTATTTTCCCAAGTTTTGCCAAAAGAAATTATTGGGGCTTGTTTTAGAAAATATAAAAGATGAAAAATAGGGTATTATAGAAAATATTTTAATCTCGTAGGAAATAAGGGCATTGTAAAGACATTTTAAAATATATAGAGTAAAAAAGCAAAAATTCCACTGGTGGTACCTGGTTGGTAGAATCTATAAAGGCATATATATTATTCTTTATTTCCTTCTTTTGCGCAATAGACCGTCCTCCCCTCCCGATCTGCTTCGGTTAGGGTTACCGCTTCGCACTCCTTCGGTCGGTCTATCGATCTCGTTCCCATGGCCTTGGAGTGGGTGGTGCTGGGCTATGCAGCTGGCGCAGAGGCGATCATGCTTCTCTTCCTCACGCTCCCGGGCCTTGACAGCATCCGCCGAGGCCTCATCGCTGTCGTCCGCAGCGCCCTGAAGCCGCTCCTGTCGGTGGTTCCCTTCTGTCTATTCCTTCTTGCCGACATCTATTGGAAGTACGAGACGCGACCGACCTGCGAGCAGGAGAACTCGTGCACCCCTACCGAGCACATCCGCCACCAGAAATCCATGATCAAGAGCCAACGCAACGCCCTTCTCATCGCATCCGCGCTTCTTCTATACTGGCTGCTTTTCTCCGTCACGGGTCTTTTAGTGCGCATCAACCAGCGCCTCGAAAAGCTCAAGCGCTCTGATTGAGCCAGGGATCTTACAAATCCAACATGATTGCCTTCGTCTCTCCTTCAGGCTTGGTTTTTTTTTTTTTTTTTTGGCAATTTATTTTTGCTCGACCGTTTTGATCTTGTTATTTGAAAGATTTAGTTCTTGTTTGCATCTCTGTTATTGAATACTGATCTATGCTTCTTTTGGTATATCAGATCGCATGCTGTAAGATCCGCCTAGATAATCCAATGTGGTTTTTCACTGCAAATGTGATATACTTGAATCTTCTACTTGGATTGATTTTCATCCGGCTGAACATTATTATTTATTCTTCCTGTTATTCTTGATGAATCAAACTTTAGTTTCACTTTGGGTTGTGTAACTATCTTATATGCGGCTCATGACTGACATCTGCTCACTGTTTCCTGAATAATTTTGTAAAGTTCAGTGCTTTCATGTAGTTGGTTCCTTGAGCTGAACTTCATGCTTTGTATGTTCAATGATGCGCATAGGTTTCCTCTTACTCGTGTTCATATTAATTTATGGATGTGTAAATTTGTGAAGTTCGTACATTGCTATTTGCTAATCAATCCTTTTTTAGGATTATACCATATAATTGTGTTGTTGTGACCACAATACCATCACAGAATGAGATGTTTTTTGCATTTCTTCTCTTCTACGCGCTGCAAGATTATGATAGCTACAAGACCACAGTGGTTCAGCATAAGCTATGCTGAGGATTGACACTAATGTGTTTTGCTGTATGTCTCCGTGTTATAATTCTGTTATTTGTCAAACTGATACTCATCAGCAATAATCTTAAATTTCTGTGACTAATAAATATATGAAATGTTGATTTCAAAATTTTGATAATGGATTTGTCAAAATTCACATTGACCGGGAGTTTCTTGTTGACTCTGGGAGAATAAGCCTAGATGGTTGCAGGTGATGCTATTAATCTAGCATACTAGTTATATGCTGGTTTTGAATGGCAAAAATGTACTTCGATTCACTCATTAAAGGCCATTGATTTATGTTGCTTTCATTCAATATTGATAGTTCTAAGATATATATTTGAACTACAATTTCCTAATTTGTGATTTACTGAGATGAAATGTTAGAATACAATCTTTAGGAGAAGTAAATATGTTCTACTCCGAGCTTGACTGCAGCAAAGCCTCTAGTTTTACAGATTGTGTTCTTGCTTAGATGATGTCTTCATATATCATCTTTTTTCATATGTAACTTGCAGGTAATAGTTGTGGTCAAATTGATCTACATGTGCGTACCTATCCTATCTATCTGTTTTCATTTTAGATGAACTTAACTATACCTTTCAAAAGGAGGAGCAATTTTGACAGGGTTGAACAATGATTTTTTTTTTTTCAATCCACATGGATAAGTTATGTATGTCATAAACAGGCGAAGATTATATTTTACGACAAATACAGTTAACATCTTTTTATTTGGACATGATCGTATACAAGATACAGGCATCCTTTTGTTCACTGCAAAGCACTTCGTAACCGATCAGTTGTTTTATTACATAGATAGGCGTCTACAAGTTCAGTCGACGTCATTATTTACCTCGTTCACCTGCTTTGAGCTTCAGCATATGCAAAACAAAATTCATGTTAATTTTAATCTGCAAAACAAACTAGAGGGAGACAAAAAAAAACTGAGAAGTCAATCAGTTACCTGATCGTTCCGGGAGTACTTTTGACATCGAAAGATTTCAAAATGTGATTAGCAACTATAGCATGAGCTGCCTCTGTGAGATGCACTCCGTCCCAGGAAACGTACCTTGATGGATCGCTGCACAAGTTCGAGAGTGGGCTCCCGCATTGGACGGACAATGAGAAGTTGTACGGCCCCTCACCTCCACAGCATGCGACCAATGTCTCTTCTATACCTGTCTCTCCAAGCGATGAGCAAACTTGAGGAAGTGATTACCAACTAAGCTAGTTTTGTTCTCACCAAATGTGCCTGGATGCAAGTAGAGATGCATCATGGGGCCATAGTAGTCAGCATACAAGATCTTGGAATGCGGATAAGTTCTTCGGAGGCGCTCCAGCTCACACTGCAACAGCCGATTGTGGTATTCTATGAGATCGTTCAACCAGTCGATGCATCCAGTTTTAGGGTTTCGGTCATCTTGATAGACTGAGAGGTACAATGGGCTGCATCCTAATGGATAAATCCCAGCTACTAGTATGGTCTCTGCTCCTCCTTGAATCAAACTCTGCCAATGAATTAGGAACGAGTAATTTGATCGATAGTAATGTGTGTCAATCTGAAATATGCTGCTGATTTCTCACATCTATCGTTGCACCAATTGCATGGACGACCATGGGGGCGTATCTTTGGATGTCAGTGTTGTTCACTCCGTCTAGGAGCAACAAGTGTATGTAATCGTTAATCCCCATCTCGCCTAGGAAGAAGAACGGCTTGGCTTCCGGCGTTACGGATTGTCGTAGTAGTTTTTCTGAAGGAAAAGAGCGTTGGTATTCATGGAACCATGAAAGCTGGACGTTGAAGGAGTACTCCCCACAGGCAACGTTCATCCCACGGGCTTGGAAGAAAGCAATATCGCTAAGCGCGCAGGCTCCGCCCACGGCGAAGTTCGCTCCTCGCTTTAAGTGCTCCTTGCTATTGTTTCCCGCGAGATAGGGTGCTACTAGCGGCAGCCCCAGTGCTTGTGCTGAGAAATTGATGCTACACTATTTTGTCCAAGTAAACACACACTATAAAATAAAAACAGATCACCAAATTTATGATACCAATAAAGTCCACGACGAGTCGGCCATCCGAGAAGCGGCCGGAAGGATATCTGAAGTAAGTCTCGCCGTAGGGTAGATGGTTCGATGATACCACATCGCCACCAAAGTAAGCTAAGTTTCCGGTGTCAGTGAGTGAGTTTCCGAAAGCGAATAGCGCAGAATAACCACCAGTTGCTGGAGCAACGATGAAGAGGAGGAGGAAAAGGACATGGCAAGAGATGGTGGTGTAGAGAGAAGGGGCCATTGCCACCGAAACTGAACCAGAAACGCAAAGAGGAAGAAGGGTTCTGCTGCATTCCTTGGATGACCAGGAATGTGCGGCTTTATACTTTGAACCACGTGGTCTTTTTTATTTTTCTTTTAAAAAAATATATTTTTTTTTGTTAAACACGCGAGTGGCTAGTCATATAAAATCTTGCCGGTGCGAGCACTTCTTTGGCAAAATTAAATTCCGGAAAGTTCCATGGATTAAAAATCAACATTTATATATATCAGTTTATATAACCTACACATTTTTATATAAACGATCATCAACGATAATCTACATCAACACCTGACATAATTAAAAATAAAATTTTTTAATTTATTTTTTCCTTCTCCCTTCTTTCACGTGTATTTTTTTTTTACCACAATTCTTCATATTTTTATCCAAAAAATTTCAAATCTCTCACTGCTTTTCTTTTTCTCCTCTCTTTCATCTGGTTCACTAAATCATATCTTCCTCTCCTCTCTTCCTTTTGGTTCCCTAAACTCTCAATCCATCTCCGTCGCCGCTGCCTCTCCATGCATTCTTGACTGTCACTGCTCGTTCTCATGTCATCTCTCTGAAAATCCCTCGCTGTCGTCGCACGTTGCCTTCCTCGTTGTTTTGTTACTTTGTTACAGGAGTTGGTGTAGGTTTTTTCTGGTGCTATTTTATTCTGGTACGTCGTATTGTTTTGTTCTAGTGCAATTCAAGTTCTGTAGATTCACATGGCTCACGGGAGTCCAAATGTGCCATCATTTACAAATTTTAGACCTTCTCAACATTACTCCAGACTCTTTGGAGAGTATTTCACATAGTGGTGCTGGTCTTCAAAAACCAACATCAATATCCATGTCACTTGGCACATGCCCATATCTTCTTGTGAGAGTCTCAGAACCATGATTTGAGGTCATATATACATTGTAGACACTCTCATCTTCTATCCTATGAAAAAATTTCAGAAATTCAAATCCTTTAGGTCCATCAATGGGTCTTTGTTAAAATCCATTAATGGACCTATAGGACTCTAATCGGACCAATTCCAAGTTCTGTAAATTCACATGGCTCACGAGAGTCCAAATGCACCCTCATTTATAAATTTTAGACTTTACCAACATTCCTCCAGATCATTTGAAGAGTATTTCACACGTTGGTGTTGGTTTAGGAAGACCAACACCACGTCGGTACTGGTCTTCAAAGACCAGCACCAGCATCCGTGCCACTTGGCACACACCCATATCTTCTTGTGAGAGTCTCAGAACCATAATTGGAGGCCATATATACATTGTAAACACTCATCTTTCATCCCATGAAAAAAATTTAAGAAATCTAAGCCCTCTAAATACATTAATAGATTTTGGTCAAAATCCATTGATGGACCTAGAGAACTCAGATCGGATCCATTCCAAGTCCTGTAGATTCACAAGGCTCACGTGTATAATATTTATTCTTTAGTATACTACTTTTTTAAACTTGTACTTGTAGAAAAAATATACTTAAGAGGAAGGTCACGAGGCATAATTTATAGCCACTTGGAATATATAT
>JBBUKS010092889.1:4769-27230 GCA_038050645.1 Hedychium gardnerianum
GGCTTCTTTCTTTCTCTGTTCCTAACTCCAAAGGAAAGAGAGGAAGAGAGGAGCTCTTAGTGGATCGAAGATGTTGGTCATCACCATCGAAAACCCTGCGCTTACCGCGGCAGGCCTTCTAGGTAATGCATCTTTTTCTTCTTCTTCTCCGATCGGCTGTAGAACTAGATTGGATGATGCCATTTTGAATCAATTCATGCAGGCAATTTTCTATCCGCAATGGTGGTGTTGGCCCCTGTGTCGACCTTCTATAGGATTTGCAAGAAGAAGTCGACTGAATCTTTCCAATCAGTGCCATATGTGGTCGGGCTATTCAGCGCGACGATGTGGGTCTACTATGGTCTCCTCACTTCAGATGTGCTGCTGCTCACCATCAACATTGCAGTTTGCTTCATTGAAGTCATCTACCTCTTCATCTTCCTTCTCTATGCTCCACCAAAGTCCAGGGTAACTAGTCTGAACAAATTGTTGTTCGGAGCTCATGAACAGCTCGGTTTCGTTCGGCTAACGATTTCTCATTTCGTATTCGATTCAGATATATACGACAAAGCTGATAACATTGATCAATGTGGGGATCTTCGGTTGCCTAATTCTCATAAGCAACCTCTTCATCAAGGAGAGCAAAAGGGCCCGTATTACGGGAGGGATATGTGCTTCATTTGCAGTCAGTGTTTTCGGAGCCCCTCTCAGTATCATAGTAAGCAAATGATCGATCTTTCTTATATATATTAATCTTGGAGATAGACGGTTTCCCCCCTGATTCACCTACGAGTAAATTAGAAGCACATGTCAACCTCCAAAATATTCAAATGATCAATCTTTTTTGCTTACTCTACTCATCGAAACCGAAAAGTTATCGCCACAATTCTCCTCTAACTCGCGATCTTTTTCCATCTACACTACTCATTGAAACTCAACAGTCTCATTTTGAAAACATCCGAAGCAAAACACTCGATAGATAGCACACGATATTCGCAACCGAAAAATTATTATTCCTTAACTTGGTCTCATCCTTTTTCAGAGGCATGTAATAAGAACCAAAAGTGTGGAGTTCATGCCGTTCTCGCTGTCCTTCTTCCTCACACTGTCCGCGATCGCATGGCTCGCCTATGGGGTCCTTCTCAGGGACCCATTTGTCGCGGTATGTATCGACCGAGTTGGCCTAAACTGATGAAAATTCTGAACACTAACTCTCCTCGTGTCGCGGCAGGTGCCAAATGTGTTTGGGTTCCTGTTGGGGATCACCCAAATCATCATATACTTGATCTACATGAACTATAATAAGAAGGATGATAGCGATGCAAAGATAGGGAGCCAGGAGCTCCCCGAGAAGAAGAGCACCCCGGAAGGCGAGGCATGTGAGTTTGCTCAAATGGCAGAAGTGTAGGACGAGGAGGAAGAAGAAGAAGGTTCAAGTCTCACCCAATGACAATGATCATGAACTCTCTATAGTTTAACTTTTAATTTACAAATCGAATTTAGGGAATGATATTTACCTATTAGCTATGTGTTGTTCTAATAACAGGTACTCTGTGGTTGCCTGATAGATTGGGGGGAGTACATAGGATGAGTGCTATTTTATGTATTGTGGTGTTATTGTATCCATGTGGTTATCGATCGAGTTTAACTTTTATCGCGGTGCATTTGGCTCGTACTAATGGTTATCGATAGAAAATCAAAAGAGCACCCTTTCTCATCCCCGCTTTTAAAAATTATCAAAACAACTCTCCATCTATAATTTTCTACTTAAAGTACCTCCTCCGTGTTCTGCCTTGAAATCGCTTTATATAAAATAGCATCATCTTGATTTATACAAAATAGCTTTAAGATCGTATAATTTTGACCTAAACTAGGTCAAAACAACTTCAAAGTGAAGCTACCTTGAAGTAGTTTTAACCAAAAGTAGGTCAAAGACGTCTAAGTTGAAGCAATTTTGAGTAGAAAAATTATAGACGAGACACTATTTTGATATTTTTACAGTGAGAAGATAAAAGTAATTATAACAAAATGAGGGGTGCCTTTAAAATTTTGACCGAAGAAATTTAGCGAAATTAATTTTTAATTTGATAAAAATTAGATAAAAATCCAAAAAATGGAAGTAAAATTTTTCTATAATACAAAACACAGGTAATCGATCCGGTCAGGTCAAATCACCGTCCACTTAATTTCTTAGCAAGATCACGACCGTCCATCCCTTTTCGGGGCGCGGGAGACACGAATTTTAAAAATCCCTCCTCCCTTTCCGTCGGCTCTTCTTCTCGCACTGAAACAATCGCCCCTATTTCGTACCCACCCACCTTAATAAATCTTCCTAATAGATCGAGGAGACGAGTAGACAGACGGGTAAAAATAGGTTGGTGGAGAGACTCATTTCGGGAAAACGAAAGGAAGCCCGTTAATCCAACCCGCCTCGCCAACTCCTTGAGGATTCGCTGCAAGCGCATTTTCAGCGAAATCTAGTATCTGAATTATCGATACCGTTTATTTTTACGTTAGACGGTTTATATTAATTTTGTTGCGACCGCGTTGCAGCAAAACTTGGAGGAGATCATTCCGTTGTAATTAAACGCGCGCGAGGCACAATGTTGTGTGCGCCCAATAATAATCCCTTTAAATATCCATTTATGGTTGCAATAAATGAAAAAAAAAAATAGCCCTCGTGTTGGCTTCTCTCTCTCTCTCGCCCTTCCTCTCAGTTGCTGCGGTCTCTCTTCGTTCTATCTCGTTGAGATCGATTCGATCCGATGGAGGCGGAGCAGCAGCGGCAGCGGAGGAAGGGGCAGAAGCGGAAGCTGGAGGAGGAGGGCGGCAACGGCGCCGTCGCCGCCGACGCGTCGCCGTCCTCGATGGAGGTGGAGACGGAGGAGATCGGAGTCGAGGAGATCTGCTGCCATCGCTCGCAACAATCGCTCGCCCGCGAGGTCCGGGCCCAGGTCGAGGTCCTGGAGCGCGCTTTCTCGTGGCGCCTCGTAGATCGAACCGCTGCCAAGCGCGCTACCCACGTCCTCGCCGAGCTCGCTAAAAACGGTCTGCCCAAAGCTCTTGTTCCCGTAGAACTTGGGTCTTTTCTGTGTAGGGTTTATCTTTGTTGTCGGCGAGTTTATTTTGAGTGGCGATGATGGATCTGGGTGTTGATTTATTGTGCAGAGGATGTTGTGAACGCGATCGTTGAAGGAGGGGCCGTGCCGGCGTTGGTGAAGCATCTGCAAGAGCCTCCGCCTCTGCTGGCGAGGGATGTCGGTTCGGGCGGAGGAGATCGCCCTTTTGAACACGAGGTCGAGAAGGGGAGCGCGTTTGCTCTCGGTCTGCTTGCCGTCAAGGTATTGTAGTAGCTGCTTTTTATCCGATCTCCGAAATGTTTGTGATTTTGGTTACTGTAGTTACTTATAAACGGAATAAAGATCGATGTTTTCCCCCTGTGCCTCTGGGTAAATTTGTAAATGGATTTTATATAAAAGAGAAGCAAGAAAGCTGCAAGAATAATGGACTTTTAACGAAGAGCGATTTCAAATGTTCGAGCACTCTTAACAATTGTTGAATACTATCTTCTTTGTGGAGATTGGATTCCAAGTATTTCAGCAGTCTACTCAGTATTATTCTATTTTATGATTTTAGTTTTATTGGTATATTAGGAAGCCCTTATGTAGGTCTCCTGTGGTAAATTTATGCGTTTCATTCAGAGCTTGCCAATTAAGGACCTGAGGATGTTTGTGATAAAGAGTAAAGTTCTGGCATCGACTCCATTACAAGAGAAATAGGAGTTAGAAAATATTGAACTTTGAACAGAGAGTAAGGAAAACGGCATTGTAAAAATCGAGATTTAGAGTTCAACATCAATTTCATCAAGCAAAAGAGTGTTTGATAGAGAAGAGGAGAATGTGTTAGAACTGAAAGAGAAAAAAAATAATTCAACTAGTCTCTTTGATTACTCAATTAATAAATAAAATTTGGGATGTAAAGGCTAAAGATACAACAAATTTGTGTCCCCATGTTTGTTGCATGAAGCAACAAAGTTTTAGTACGAATTCTCCTTCCCAATTCGTCCAAAGTCATCTTTAAAGGAATGCTGCCTACCAGATGTTTCTTTGAGTATCATTTTATACAGGGAGAAGTGTATATATTACTTGGTCTGATTACAGTGATGATGGGTATATATTGTGTTTTAACATTATTCATATTTAGTCACGTGTTAATTTTGACTCTTTACATGATCTTCCTTAAGGTGTTCTTTTTTATTTAACAGCCTGAACATCAGCAACTCATAGTTGATGCTGGTGCCTTGCCTCTGCTTGTAAATCTCTTAAAAAGGCATAAGAAAGGTTCCAACTGCCGAGCAGTTAATGGTGTTGTTAGGCGAGCAGCTGATGCCATTACTAATCTTGCTCATGAAAATAGCAATATCAAAACATACGTCAGGTTCTTGCAAACAAAACTGGTTATCAATTTTTAACATTTACCCTATATGACTTTCTGTTTATATTTGTCTTTGATACCTTCCAGGTATGAAGGTGGGATTCCACCCCTTGTGCAACTGTTGGAATCTAGAGATCTGAAGGTACAGAGAGCTGCTGCAGGTGCTTTGCGGACTTTGGCATTTAAGAATGACAGTAACAAAAATCAGGTAATTTATATATATATATATATATTCATTTTTTATGTTGAAATACCTTTTTCTTTTATATAAACCTTTGTTTTGCTCTAAATCATTGTTGCAGATTGTGGAATGTAAGGCTCTTCCCACATTGATTCTCATGCTTCGCTCAGATGATCCTGCTATCCATTATGAAGCGGTAGGCTAATGCAGAGAAACATATATTGCTTAATAACTTTAACATATTGGTAATGATTTGAATTCATTTCATGGAGTGCTTGTTTGAATTACTGATTGGAGTGTCAGTTCATATGACATGTATTCGTCCTTGAGATAATAGGCCATTTTGATACTTTAGATGTGTCTAGATGGACCTTGATGCTTCCTTATGCTGTCTCTTGAGGTTGTTGTGCCAATTTGTAGTGGAGAAGAAGTCTGTTATAGGAGTGACAAGGGAGTGAATGATAGGCTCTTCTTACCTCAGCTCATGGTAGATGGATGTGGATAATGCAAATTATAATTTAATTTTTAAGAGTTTTAGATTTCATAGTTTGTTTTAGTAGATTTGTTTATTTTGTAGAATAAGAAAATTAGATAGTTTTTGATTTGGTAATTATCTAATTTAAAGTATAGAATGTTTATCCCAAGTTTGCTATAGTTCTGTAGGGTAGGGGCTAATTTTTTATTATAAGTTTTTTTTTTTTTCATTTTTGTTTGAGTTGGAGTCTTTCACCCTCATCCCTTCATATAATCATATTTGTTATTATAAAATGTTATTTTGAGAGTTTGATTTTGGTGCTGTATTAGTTGGTATTAGAGCTAACTTTTGATTCAGTATTTAACACACTACTTTTCCATGTGCTCTCTTTCTGTTGTCAAGCCATCTCTTTCTTTTCTTGCTTATTGCATTTTGCGCGGGGCCTCTCGTTCCATGTTGGCCCTGTGCCCACCATCATTAGGAACTTTGCTTCCATCTCCATCAGGTACTGCCACCTGAGGATTTCATTGTTCCCTAAAGGCCGTTTTCCTTGCTAAGGTTGAAGGCTGCAGCTTTGTCTTGCCAGAAACCATCCCACAACATGCAACATCACCTTCTACACCTTTCACCACTTTCCCAGAGGCAGCTTTTGTTTCCTGCTACCAAGTTTATTGCCAAGGACTCCTTTTTGTGGGTCGGACTTGACTGGGGACCATCTCTTACCAACCGGAAGGGTTACCTTGTGTAATTCCATCTCCACCAAGGCCTCAATCCTTCCTTTGAACAATGAACCCTGGGTTGGTGATGTGTAAATTCAAGATCTATCGACTCATAGAGCAGTATACAACCAGTGAATCCTGGCCCCTTGATAATTATCCGAGGGATGCAGATTATTTTTATACTATCTCGTTCCTACTGAAGCTGTAATTTGCATAGTTATCATCATATCTGTGGAGGCTTTCTAACAAGAAATATGTGAAATCTCATGTAAGGTGTGGGTATAAATTCTGGAGTTGAAATGCCAAATGGTACTGTTGTAGGCTGTAGAGAATATTCCTATTTTTGTATGAAACATATGAATCAGTATTATTTTTATGTTGTATTTTTTCAGTAAATATGCACAATAAGATGAAGATACTAGTGGTCACTCTACTTGTTAAGATTATTACTGTTTGTTTCCTTTTGCTCACCTGACCAAATGATTATTTATGATATTTAGGTTGGCGTTATTGGAAATCTTGTTCATTCATCCCCTAACATAAAGAAAGAAGTTCTCACTGAAGGAGCATTGCAACCAGTGATTGGCTTGTTAAGGTATTCTCATCATCACATAATTTGTTATATCATGTATTAATGTTTTGTCTAAACCTCAATTTCTCATTCAAGTTTGCCTAAATTTCAAATTTCTTATCTTTTATACCTTTTTACTGCTCTTTAAAGTGAAATATTTAGCTTAAAGCACTTGATTTGGTTTTCTTGCTGGAAGTTTACATTTAAAAGTAATTTCACTGATCTCAAATTGGACATGATTAAATCTATCTGATTGTGCTATTCAAAACTATAGAATATCGGCTTTCATTAATTTCAAGTAACTTGGTCCTTACTGGGCATCTTTGAGACTTTGACCTGTTTGAATACTGACCAATTTCTTAATTGATTTACAATAACTTTTCATTTGTACATTGACTTATTTTTACTGCTGAGTTTTGAACCAGATCTCAGTCTTATTCTACACATGAAATGTTGAATTTCACTTAGGCAAGTTTTGAAATTATTAGACATTTGTTGCACACTACCAAAATCAAGCATTATTGCTTGCAGTTCGTGCTGCACCGAGAGCCAAAGGGAAGCAGCATTGCTGTTGGGGCAGTTTGCTTCAGCTGATTCAGAAAGCAAGGTACCTTTGCTGGCAATCTTTTTCATTGGTTGTCTATCCTGGTGGACAATGTTTTGAAGCATTGGGTCAAGAATTCAATCCATTTGAATGTTCTGCAACCTTTACTTTCTTGCAGGTGCACATTGTGCAAAGGGGTGCACTACGACCTCTAATTGAGATGCTTCAGTCATTAGATTTTCAACTAAAGGAGATGTCTGCATTTGCTCTTGGAAGATTGGCACAGGTTTTTGAGATACTTCACCATTTAATCTCTTTACTTTTATGTGATAAGCACACCACCTCTTAGATTTGTCTATTTTTTGTCTTCTTTGCTTTAATTATGTGCTTTGATTATCATTGATTTGCCATTAACTTGCTGTCTTTATGTACATCAGTCTAAAGTGCATTTAAATATTTCAGAATGTTATTTGATACTTAAAACTGTTGTGCCACTTCTTCCATTGAAATTCTGATAGAGTATCATGTTTTCATAATACTGTGGTATGGAGGTTTGGAGTTGGATTTTTGTTATTGAAGTCCTGCTCATTTTCTACTTTTGATATAATCTACTTCATTTTTGCATCTACTAAATGGAGAATGTAGGAACTGATATTAAATATTAATGATTAATTATCTTAAGGTGATTTCAATATTGTATCTTCTTACAGATATATTCCTTCGGTTGTTTGATAATTAAACTTGGTCCCTTTTTATGTTATTTTTGCTTTCTATTTATATATCATGGTTGAATTTGTTTCATAAATAGTCATGTTTGCTTAATCTGAAAGACCTTTGTTGCATGTAGGACTCGCACAACCAAGCTGGTATTGTTTTCAATGGTGGTTTGGTGCCTCTGCTAAAACTTCTTGACTCAAAAAATGGATCTCTGCAGCATAATGCTGCATTTGCTCTTTATGGAATTGCAGAGAATGAGGTGAATCAACATCTAATTTTTGTTCTGTGATTTGTCTGTTTTATTGTATTCATGCATTTATGGTCAAATTGAGCAGAATCTGATGAACGGACCCACTGTCTCTTTTTCAGGATAATGTTGTTGATTTTGTCAAAGTAGGAGGTGTTCAGAGACTACAAGATGGTGAATTCATTGTCCAGGTGTGTTTGCTTTCCATTGTGCACAAGTTTTTACTTTGTTTTGTTCAAAGTGGTCATAAGAGATGTAAACTGAGTTGCAGGCAACAAAAGATTGCATAGCAAAAACACTGAAAAGATTGGAGGAGAAAATCAATGGCCGAGTGAGTCTCTATTTTGTTTATTTCTTCGATCCTTTTATGTTTTGATGGACAATAATATCCACATTCCAAGTTGTAGATATAGTCTATATTTGTTACTGACATGGGTTGCTGTGTTTTTGCTCTTGCAGGTATTGAGGCATTTGCTATATTTGATGCAAGTTGGAGACAAGGCTGTTCAAAGGCGTGTAGCACTGGCTCTTGCTCACCTATGCCCACCTGAAGAACAAAGAAGAATTTTCATCGATAACATTGGTATTGGTTTTATTCAAATATGAGTATATTCATTTGCTCCATACTGTTTTATTTTGTTTGTTCCCTTGCGTTAAATTTTGCATGCATCAAAATTGTATTTTCTTACCAGGGATGGATATTCTTCTTGAGTTAGTAGGGTCTACTACTTTAAAACAACAGCAGGATGGTTCACTTGCTCTTTACAAAATGGCCAACAAAGCTAAGATGCTTTCTTCTGTGGATGCTGCTCCTCCTTCCCCTACCCCACAGGTTCGCTACAATGACCTATAATTTTTTTTTCCCAAAATAGGGTAAAAAACAAACATAAGTGAGGCTCACATTGCTTGAAATTTTTGAAGTTTCAAGTGTGAGCATTTGCATATCGATTGTTTCAATCTCTTGGACAGCATTGTTTAGGCTTTTCTGGTAACAGGACAAAAGATGGAGGCATGATAAGAGTAGATGTAATCATGTGTTTTTTAAGTGATTACTAGGGTAGCCATGCTATTGGTTATTGTCGTCTTCACAAATGATCTCCCTTGTGGTTTGCAAGGAAATTGGGCGTATTTATATTTTTTTCTCTGATGACATCAAACATTGTGAGAATTTATTCTCATTAATAATTACTTATGTTTGCTGAATCACTGAGCCTCATATCGTAGGTTCAAATCTCGTGTTGTATCAATTGATACATGCTAGATGTATTGTTTACACACTGTTGTGAGAAGTGTAAGGTTAGGATGGGCTAGTTTTTCCAGTGGTGTCTAATATTGAGCTTGATATTGGTGACAAAGTTTGACATTGGAGCAGATGTGATACAAAATTCAAAGCACCAATATGTAATTATAACATCCTGCCTATATGTCAAACATCACGAGTTGCTAAAGATTATGTTAAATTTTTAAAGATGCTTCTTATATTCTTGTGATTTTGGGATGTTTCCATTTATTATTACCTTTTTTGTTTCTATAATGCATGTTTTGCCAACTAATCCTGTGTAGGTTTATCTTGGCGAGCAATATGTGAACAATTCCACACTGTCAGATGTTACTTTTCTTGTCGAAGGTTGTGGAATACTCTTACTCATCTGATTTCTTTTACACTAACATGTACATACAATGATTAATAAAATTAAATAAATTTGAGTAAACAATTAATTATTTGCTGTTCTTCTAGGCAAATGCTTCTTTGCACACCGGATTGCTTTGCTTGCTTCATCAGATGCATTTCGAGCAATGTTTGATGGCGGATATCGGGTAATGATTAAGGAAGCTAATGTATGAATTTTCATTTTCCTTTGCAATTTGATGCTCAGCAAGTGTCTGAACATGAGATGAGCAAATTCTTCTTCTCTATTTCTAACTTAACAATTGTTTCTTAAATTCTTCGTAGGAGAAGGATGCAAGAGACATTGAGATTCCCAACATAAGATGGGAGATTTTTGAATTAATGATGAGGTGAATGTTGTTCTTTCTGTTCTTCTTTCTCTAAGTTTTGAGTATTCTAATATTTTGCTCCTCATCTTCAGGTTCATATACACAGGATCAGTCGAGGTTACCAACATGGTGGCACAAGACCTCCTAAGAGCTGCCGATCAGTATCTTCTCGAGGGCCTCAAACGCTTGTGTGAATACAGCATTGCACAGGTGAACAAAATTATTTCCCATCACGTTATCAGCTTGCAATTGTTCTTGTTTTGAATGTTTTGAATCCGTTATGCAGGATACTAACATCGACAACATCTCTAGCATGTACGAATTATCCGAGGCATTCAACGCAATGTCCCTGAGGCAAACTTGTATCTTGTTTATTTTGGAGCAATTCGATAAACTAAGCATCATACCTGGGTACGTTCTACTAAACTTATGCTGCATTGGGTTTGTATTTCTTCAGCCTTAACCATTCTCGATGGAAATCTGCAGGTATTGTCTTCTCATCCAGCGAATCATCCCTGACATCCGCAGCTACTTCGATAAAGCTTTGAAGCCTAATCCGAGCATCACTGAACCCTAACAATTCTTTCTTGACGCTGTGTAGGGTAACTTGTGCTGATAGGGACTGTACAGTTTGAACCTATTTGCACCATTGTTTTTGTTCTTAGGGAGGGTGAGTTTGAGGGAAGAACATGCTCTCTGCATCCTCTTTTTTTGTTTGGTAGAATTGATTAGGATCGAGATCCCAGCTAATTACGCCTCCTGCAATTTACAATCATCTAATCTAAAGATGTGCTAATTTGTATTTTTAAAAGTACGGTGGCCTCTTATGAAATTCTTCTTTTATTCCTATTTTATTTTGGTCTAATTCCCAATTTGAATTTGGTTGCGTTGAGCTTCGATTTTTTTTTTTTTTAATTCGGAGTACTATTTTAATTCATTTATTAATTTTATTAAAGAAATATGTATGTTTAAAGTTAAGGGTTAATAAAAGATGGGTTAAATTGAATTAATTGTTTGAATTGATAGCATTTTAATGTTCGGTTAATTTAAAATTTTAGTCTTTTAAAAAAAAACTAATAGGTTTTTTAAATGTATTCGGTTTTAAATTTTATAAATTTGTTAAATCAATTGAATTAAAACATTAACTACGCAATTTGCAATTTGATTGATTTGATTATCTAATGTTATTAAAAAAAAGTTTGGTTAATTTGATAATTGATTAAAAAAATTTCAATATGGTTTAATTAATGTCAATTAAATTAAATAAATTTTAATTTGATTTGAATTTTCAATTCAAATGAATCCCATTAACTGTAGTACATGATTAGACAAGGTCGTCTTTTTCCGAGATAAGCATGTAATAATTGAATCTTTCAATGAATAATTAAAAGATTTAAAATTTAAAATTTTATAATATACTATAAAAAAAAAATTAATAAAAAATAAATTTAAGAATATTGATTATTTAAATAATTTTTTATTAGTATTTTTTTATTTATTTTGATGATCCATAATTTTTTTTATGAAATCGAATTAATAATTTTAAGTTTAATATTATTAAATCTGATTAATTAATTTTTTTAAAAACATATTTTTTAAATCTCAAACATCTCTCATTAAAAAGGAAAGATGATAGAAATCATCGAATACAAAATTTTATCGGATGATTTTTTTAAAAAAATTATGAAAAATGTGTGGGTGGCCTTGTAGCAGGGCCCACCAATGCTGGAATGCGGGCCATGGTTAACTGGAGAGGATATTTTTTTTGTTATTGTTTTTTTAAATTCAAACGTTTGATAATGATTAATTCAATTGAGAATGTTGTCAAATGTCAGGTAATATTCATTTTTTTATCATCTTTCGTAAAAAAAAAATACTATATACTACGTCTATTCCCCTCTTTCTCTAACTAAACATTTTATTTATTTCAAAATATTTTAAGATCCTAATAAAATTAGCACAAAAAATATTCTTAAAAATATAATAAATCATACAACGTTAGATCTCGACGAAGCATTATTCATAATTAATTTAGAGGGGTTGAATTTGTACAAATTTGTACACAATTATATAAGAAAAAACTAAAACTTATAGATGCAAGGATCTGTCCGTGTGGACCTGTGATGGTAGAGATGACCCCCCTTTTATATTGTTGAGATCATGAATAAGACTTTTCGTGTTCCTTTTTCATATTCCCCACAGCGTTACTCACAATTAATCAACTCTTTAATTTGTCATTAATGATGCTTCTCAGGTTAATCGAAGGATAACACTTATGTTTAGAACGTTTTGCTGAAGACGTCATTCGTCTGTTACCGGAAAATACAGGAGTCTTTATAACGAGAATTTTTTATGTGTTTGGCATCCTTTTGTGATCGAAAGACTTGGGAGTGCCTAAAAGTCAGGGATTGTAGGAACTTGGGGCTGTAGGAGCTTGGGACTGTATAGCCGGGGGCTGCCGGAGACGGGGGCCGTAAGAGCCAGGGATTGCTGGAGCCGGGGGTTATAGGAGCTGGGGATTGCAGGAGTCGAGGGTTGCTGGAGTCCGGGGCTGTAGGAGCCGGGGGTGCTGTAGGTCACGTCTGTTGACATTTGTCCCTCGAATACCACGTGACATTCCTCGCATATCCTCCATATCAACGGGAAAATGTTGCAGGAGGGGGAATAATGCATTAATTAGGCAATCAAGGAGTGATTGCAAGCCATTGAAAGAATCCAGCAACATCAAGGGATCTTGGTGGTGCTCAAGATTGGTAAGAAAAGAAGGGACTAAGAGAAAGGAATGTTCTGAAGGTGAGGAAAATAATGATTGGAGAGGAGGCCTTGCCAATGACTACCCCTCAAACATGGGCCTGCTAGACAAGGATCAAATAGATTGACTTAAAGTTTAGATGCCATGATCAATTTTGTGGGGAGAATATTTCTTTAGATAATGATGATTATATATGGCCATATCTGATAGAGTGATAACATAATGATAATAGAACTAAGAAAAAAATTACATATATGGCAATTGCTAATGCAAAATATTTTCCTAGAAAATATGAAAAGGATCAGAAGGCAATCACGCAAAAGAACTGATGCAATTAACAGGTTCTAAGGGCATTGGTGATTGATAATTGAACTGCATTGGTTGTTTAATCAATCGATAATATCTTATGATTCAAACAAAAAATTGTTACTTGTTATGAATAAGAGAAAATAACAATGAAACAGTGTTTGGTTCTAAAAGGAAATTCTTTAGTTCAACCTACCACTGATGTGCCTCCCTTCTAATGGTGGAGCTGTCTTAGGCTATTGTTTAGATCCACTTCCACTGATGGGTTGTTTACTCTTCAACTATAGGGTAAGTTTAAAAGTGTTCTATCATCAAATCATTTACAAGTTTGAAAATTTTAGCCATATTTTGGAGTTTTGGTGCTAGTTAATCACCGGGAGAGACAGTTGCCTTTCTTGATGGACTTATTCACAGCATTAACTTAGTCTTCTATTTTGCAGGTAAACCTTTGTGGTCATGCAACTTTAGCAGCTGCACATTTTCTCTGGTCACTTGATCTAGTGAATGGTGAAGTAATTTATTTTTCAACAAAATCTGGATTACTGAAAGCTAGAAAAGCTGTTTCATTGAATAATTCAGATACAACAAATGTTTCATTAGCCAAAGCTGAGAAGTTCTTCATTGCGTTGGATTTTCCATTATTTCCAGTAGCAGAATGTGATATTTCTGAGAAACTATCGATTCCAGATACTCTGAATGGTGCTTCTGTCATCAATGTTCTGAAATTTGGAGCTGAAGAAGACCGCATCGTAGTCATCTTTTCTTCTTTCTTTAAAACGTCATTTATAAGAACTCGCAAAGCATGCTTTGAAGTTTAACTGCTTCTTTACCTCATGCTCCATCCAACTTATTTCTATTTGAAAAATAACTTGGAAAAAAATGTTAGCAATGAAATCTTCTCAGGTCGAGCTTTCTTCAACAAAGGAAATTCTCAATTTGCAACCAAACTATGAAGAGATTCAAAAGTGTGCTGGTGGTGCCCTTGCCGTGACAGCACCTGCTCCTGCCGGTTCTGAATTCGACTTCTTTACTCGCTACTTCTGCCCAAAGTTTGGAATCAATGAGGTATATTCTATACACTTACTACCACTATAGAGATCATCCAACTGCATATCAATAACATAAGACTAATTGAGCTTGTTTCTCTTTACAAAGCCACAGGAAGACAAATACATGTGTTGGTTGTCTTTTCTTTCATAAGGTTTGAGAGAGTTAGAAGATACTTGATACTCTTTAGTTGAAAACTAAAGCCGACCAATTGTAGAAAACTGAGCCTTGAAACAGAAAGTAGACCAATTGTAGTCTCGAGTTTTCATTCGAGTAAATCCATGATATTTTAGGAAAAATCTCTACCTTTATCGATCTTTTACGTGTACAAGATCTATCACAGGATCATGTTTGTGGAAGTGTGCACTGTGCTTTAGCACCATACTGGAGTAAAAAGCTGGGGAAGAACAACCTCGTCGCTTATATGGTATCATTCCTCTTTCTTTAAACCAAAAATTATGTTCACAGCATTTTAGTCACTAATTCTTTTTTCTTCTCGTCGATGTAGGCTTCTCCAAGAAGTGGGAGACTCGACCTTGAATTGATCGTTGAGACGCGTAGAGTATGCATTCGGGGAGAAGCTGTGACTGTGATGACTGGGACTTTATTAGTCTAATACCATATGAGACTAACAGGTGAAGCTTCATCTTTTTCTTAATGTGATGACTGTGTTTCCTTCGATCAACATAAACTTTTGTTTACAAGACAAATAAGATTATATGAAGTCAATTTAACTCCTTTTAAGTGGCTTGTTTTACTTATGTAAACCTATCAACTAAGAGTGTTTATGGATCACGTAGTTTCAGGTTATTCTAGTCTGGGTCCTGGTTGAGCTCTAGCTAGACCATTCAGATGAAAAATTAGTTATGAAAATGTAAAAAGGAAGACTCATATGAGGTCCATCAGGTTGAGCTGTGTGGACTGTATTCGACTCATGATGGCAAAAGGTGAAACGTTCGCTCCAGCGCCCCCGCCAGTCCGTCTCAGGACCAATACGGAGGAGGTAAATCACGGGGGCTAGTCTAGCCAGCCCGAATAGTGACTAGTGCATAAGGAGGGCAGGAAAAAATAATAGGTGCAACACGAGGACTTCCCAGGGGGTCACCCATCCTAGTACTGCTCTCGCCCAAGCACGCTTAACTTCGGAGTTATGATGGAATCCGGTACATTAGTACTGATATGATCGCACCCTGTATTCGACTCACACATTGGGATTGGGCGGTTAATCACTCTGAAATAATTTTATTTTAGTTTTAAATTTTTTAGAAAGAAGTGTGATTTTATACTTTATTAAATATTAAAGAAAACAATAGTATATTGATATTAGAGTAATTCTTTATTTTTTTCAAAGTGCTTCTATAATTTTAATATAATTATTTTACCCTCTATATTTTATAACTATTATCAAAATTCTTTTATATATTTTGAGTAAAATGATGAATATTTCAGTAATCCTAATTAAGTAAGTATAGGGGTTAAATTTTTTGAAAACAGTAACAGTCTGGGTTAAATTGTAATTTTCTTAAAATAGTAAAAAGGAAGTATCGCGATTAGCATATGCCTTGACCAGTAGATGGCTCGGGATAAGTATCGACCTCCAACACCAGCACAGAGAGAGAGAGAGGGAGAGAGAGGTTTGATCGATCGATCGATCGATCGCGAACATGTGGTGTTCGTCTTGTGTTGCTTCCTGCTGCGCCAGCTGCACCTGTGGCCTCTGCACCTCCGTCGCCGGCAGCATCTCCCGCCGCTCCGCCCGCCTCGCCTATTGCGGCCTCTTCGCCCTCTCCCTCATCCTCTCCTGGATCCTCCGCGAGGTTGCGGCCCCTCTTCTAGAGAAGATTCCATGTATGTCTCCAAGAAAACACTCTTTCCTTTTCTTTCACGCGAAGCAACCATGCCTTTCCGCCAAAATTTCATTTTGATCGCGATTTTTGTGATTGCTCGGACGATAAAATTGGCTAGTTCGCTCTTGTTCGTTTTGATCAATTTTCTTAGATGCAAATCTGATAGGATTGTTCATTCGTGCAACATTATTTTTCAATCTTTTGCGAAGCGTGAATCCGCGGTTTGTAGGGCAATGGCGGTGTTACTCCGTATGAGATTGGTTGGATTGTGGGCAGATTGACTTGGATTTCCGGGATGGTATTTACCTTTATGCCCGGTAAATGACTCTAAGAGCATGAAGGGATGCTTCTCAGAAATTGCACATTATGAATAGAGATCAGAGACACTGCCAGTGGTAGCTGTTAAAATATTAGTTATGTCGTAGTGTTGTTTTTTTTTTACCTTCGTCCAAGAGGGTTATAAGGATAATTCAGTCGTGCTGTGCTGAGGCGTGAGATATGCCCAGAATTGTGGAAGATTCAGATTCTCAGTGCTGTCAATAGATTATACTTATCCTTTTCTAAAATAAAAAAAAATAAAGAGCCATATATATCTTTCTATTTAATCACAAAACGAAGTTTGCACTTTCTAGTGTTTATTTAGTTGTGTTTGGAGCAGTATGAACTTTTGCCTCAAAGCCAATATACCTAATTTAGTGAGAAAGTCGCTGGATGTGAATGAAGTTAAAGGTCTATTTATTTTCTTTAGTTATTTGGTTAAACCTATTGATTTGAAAGTATCTAGAGGAAACTACAAGCTTGTTCATTGTAGCAGTAGATCAAGAGCAAATGAATGGTAATGGGTAATGGTTATTCTGTGTATTTCTTTGTTGTTTGTTTTTTTGCCTGATGAGTTACTGCACTGTTACTTTGTTTCATGTAGGAGAGTCTTTATGATTTCCGTAGTCCTTTTCTAGTAAATTTATAAGGCTGAAATATTAAGAGGCTTTAAGCTGAAGATGTCATAAATAAATCCAGGAACACCATTTGCTGATGAAGTACTACTATCTATAATGCAAATCTTATCCCTAAGATTCAATTATTGAGATCTGACATGCTTGTTTTTCTAGCTGCTATGTTTTGCTAGAAATAAAGTTCCTAGCAAATGCTACTGTAAGAAAGAGATGAAGAGCAAGATAGATAAATTGGATAACTACTTTTTCATTAGTTACCCTGCCAACTGAGTTGTATGTCTGGAAAGCTGAGATAATTGTTTTCTAATTTATTTTTCCCTACTAGTTATTGATATGAGTCTTATCATTTCATAATATTTCTATCTTTTCTGTATTTTTTAGTTGCCTAGTTTATCTTAGCATACCATGTCCAATAATTTGATTTTTTTTGGATAAGATACAACAAAACTAGATGCCTTTAACTGTTTACTTTTGTCCAGGGATAAATACTTTCACCGATACTCCATCAAAAGAATGGTTTCAGACCAATGCTGTCCTTCGTGTCAGTCTTGGAAATTTCTTGTTTTTCAGTGTATTTGCTCTCTTGATGATTGGTGTCAAGGACCAGAATGATAGACGGGATTCATGGCACCATGGTGGATGGATAGCAAAAATAATTGTTTGGATAGTGCTCATTGTTCTTATGTTTTTCCTTCCAAACATAGTCATTACAATCTACGGTAAGCTGATTTGGTTGCTAAAACCTTTTTTCCCCCTTAGAAATTCCTGTCACTTGCAGAAAGAAAAAATTGAGTTTCTCTATGAAATTATGGATTAGCAAGGTATTAAAAGATGCTTCTTTCCTTTGTTGACCACTCATTTTATTTTTCAAATTTAAAATCTTACTATTCTATTATGTTCCATGTAAACACAACATAAAAGTTAAATCTTGGAATTGAAAAATCAAATTAAAACTTTCCTGAGTTAATAAATTATTGTGAAGTTTATGTTAATCTAAAATATTCCCCTGGATTTACATAACTGGTACCTACTTGATGATCATGCTCTGTTTATGATATTGTGAGTTGTAACATGATGCCATCAACAATTTATGTTACCAGTTCTATTTGCCAGTTACAATCACTAATTTATTCTTTGATAATTTGATGTTTTGTTTTGGAAGCAACTTTGGTTCAGACAGTAACTTTCCTGTCCCTCGTTTGTGTTTTTTCTTTAATTTTATTTCTTCTACAGAAACATTATCCAAATTTGGTTCTGGATTTTTCCTTCTGGTTCAAGTGGTTATACTTCTTGATTTCACACACTCATGGAATGACTCCTGGGTTGAAAAAGATGAGCAGAGATGGTAAGTTTGTAGCATCTACTACTCTCAAACTTTCGGAATTAAAAATCCAACATCGTGTTGATTTCTCATCGTTCTAAATCGACTCTCCAGGTACGTGGCTTTACTGTCTGTGACAGCAGTATGCTACCTTGCAGCTTATGCACTCTCAGGATTGCTTTTCTTCTGGTTCAACCCCTCCGGTCATGATTGTGGCCTCAATATTTTCTTTATCGTCATGACAATGATACTTGGTTTCATCTTCGCCATTGTTGCTCTTCATCCTCAGGTATGTTGCATCGTAAACAGCCTAATTAGTTTAAATCCAAGGAACCATGGGTTTTAGGAATCTTTTCATTCTTTCATGTATATTTTAGAATAACATGATATTATTTTTTATTTGAATTTGACTCCACATTCTTAGGTGAACGGGAGCCTGTTGCCTGCGGCTGTAATCTCGGTTTATTGCGCATATATATGCTTCACTGGCCTCTCAAGTGAGCCGAGGAATTATGCATGCAACGGTCTCCATAATCATGTCAAACAAGTTTCGACTGGTACACTCGTGCTTGGAATGCTCACCACAGTTCTTTCTGTTGTCTACTCCGCGGTTAGGGCTGGATCATCCACTACCTTTCTGTCTCCTCCATCCTCCCCCAAATCAGGTATATCGCGATTAATAGCCATGTCCACATACTACATTGTCTCCTGAGCTAAATTAGCGATCATTTCTCTTGTTCAAAATTTAGTGTTATGGAGCGCAATTCTCTTTTCAACCAATTCTTTGTCCTTAAAACCAATATTACTACACGCAACACATCATAACACATTGTCATCGTCTTCATGCATCTTATCTATTTGGGATCTCTATACTATCTTTTAGGTTCGAGAATTCCACTGCTTGGAGGAGGTGATGCTGATGCAGAAACAGGAAAACAAGAGAAGAAAGACACCGAAGCGCGACCAGTTAGCTACTCGTACACGTTCTTCCACCTTATCTTTGCCCTGGCCAGTATGTACTCAGCCATGCTTCTCACTGGATGGTCCAGCTCAACTTCAGACAGCTCAGAGCTGATCGACATAGGTTGGACATCCGTGTGGGTTCGGATCTGCACCGAATGGGCCACAGCTGCTCTATATATCTGGACTTTAGTTGCTCCATTGGTCGTGCCTGACCGCGAATTCTACTAGTCAGCTTGCCCCGGGCAAAGCAGATCATGTTTCTGTACATGATTTTAGTAATATCGTGCTATTCGTATGTAAATAGCAATATGAGTAATGAACAGCAGCAGAAGTTGAACACACATTAAACTATTTGTGGTTGTCTAGACTCGGAAGTTTGCCACATTGTAAATTATCGATTTGCCAAAAGTAGAATTCTTCAGTTATTTTCGTTCTCACATTTACAGTTGCATTCTCGATGTCTTACAGACGAAAAAACTTATCAACAAGCACAAAACTTTGGTTGCAAAACAAACTAATATTACCTCTATTTTGCGGACAAGTTTGGTCTAAATTACCAAAAGTCTGTACATGAACACGAGCCTTGTCGAAAGTGGTGAAATCGTTGTCGGTCTCTAACAATGATTTCGCGCTGAAAAGCTCGAGAGATGATCTTCGCTGCAGCATGGCAATCGCTGCATATCCGCAAGTTCTTCGTTATTCTTATCGGCATTGGTGGAAGTGTGTCGATGAGACCAAAGGCAATGGCCAGCTTCTCGCTGTGTCTATAAACTGAAGTTTCCTTTTCTTCTTCTTCTATGTCGTAAGTAACATCAGTAGTGTCGGGCTGATAACCCTCAAGTTTCAATCTCCGTGCCATCTCGTCCAGCATTTTGTCGATTTTTTCAATCTGAGGATGGTTTTTGTCACCTGCTAAGAATTCATGAACCACACCATTGGATTCTATCATGCTGCAACCGGGTATCTTCATGACCCCTCGTTCTTTCATCGTACCTCTAAGCTTCATGACATCGTCCCATCTCCCCTTCGACGCATATATGTTCGCCAACAACACGTGGAACCCGTCGTGCTGGGGCTCAAGCTCAATGAGTTTGTTCCCGATCCGTTCTCCTACTTCGACGGCACCGTGCTTCTTGCAAGCGCCTAGAAGTGCACCCCAAGTAGCTACATCAGGGGTCATGGGCATGCTCTCCACAAGTTCTTCGGCCTCTTTAAGCAAACCTGCACGGCCGAAAAGATCGACCATACAACCGTAGTGTTTAACATTCGGTAAAATCCCGTATGTCTTCTGCATAGAGCAGAAATGTTTACGACCCTCATCCACTAGGCCAGCATGTCGACAAGCACTGAGAACTCCCACAAAAGTTATTTCATTTGGTATCACTCTGCACTTCTCCATCTCTGCAAATTTGTCGATCGATTCCTTGATGAGCCCATTCATTGCCAATCCTGATATTACAGCATTCCATGTAGTAATGCCCCTATCTTTCAACGCATCAAAGACCTCGAGTGCGGTCCCTATGGAGCCGCATTTCATGTACATGTCGATTAAAGTTGTCCCGAGGAAAATGTTTATGTGAAAGCCATTCTTCTTGATGTATGCATGAACCCATTTGCCTTGTTCTAGAGCTGAAAGGTGTGTACAAGCTGAAATAACACTCACCAAGGTAGTCTCGTTCGGCTTAATAGGTCCAATCAGCATCTGACCAAACAGCTCTAGTGCCTCCGCGAACCGATCGTGTTGAGCATAACCTGCGATCATAGTACCCCAAGTAACTACATCCTTCACAGGTGCTGCATCAAATAACATTCTCGCCTCGCCCAAAAGCACACATTTTGAGTAGCCAAGTATCATAGAATTCCAAGATATTTTGTCTAGTAAACTACAACAATCGAACAATCTCCGAGCTGCAACTATATCACCATAATTTGAGTACAAGTGAATCAATGCATTTTGCGGATTAACATACGATTCGAGCCCGTCTTCAATAACCATCGCATGAATGGCCTCCCCCATTTTTATCGCCTCTAGTTTGTTGCAAGCAGAAATAGAACTTACCATGACAACCTCATCCAATGGAACTGCCTCTCTCTTCATTCTACAGAACATCTCCAATGCCTCGGCGAACAATTCATTTTGCTCATAACAAGAAATCATAGCAGTCCACGAAACGACATCCCTAGCATCCATTCCATCAAAAAGCTTGCGGGCATCACCAACATAGTTACTCCTACCAAACAAGGCAATCATGGAGTTTGTAGCAATGATGTTCTGCTCTGGCATCTGCTCATATATTTGTACTGCTTCGGCGACATTCGCAGCCTGAACATGTGCTGCAAGAATTGAATTCCAAGAAACCGAATCCAGAACAGGACTTCTATCAAACAGAAGCTGCGCATCGTCCAAATTCCCGCATACAGAATACATGTTTATCAGAGTGTTCAAGGCATAGACATCAGCTTCAAAACCAAATTTTACGACATGGCCATGGATCTGCATCCCTTCGAGTTCTGAAGACCTAATACCGGCAGCACTGATGAGTATCGGGTGGGTGTAATTGTCTGGCACCATGTTCCTTCCGAGCATCAAACTATACAAAGGCAGACAAAACTGAGGGGAGTGCCGCTGGATGTATCCCCGCATGAGAGTGTTCCAAGTAAATGCATTGGGGGTGTCAATTTGCAGCAGGAGATGGTAGGAGTAGTCGAGATCGAAGAACGGAGAGGCGACAGCAAAGGAAAGGAGGCGGCTGGCAGCAAAAGTGTCCTTTGTGAAGCCAGTGGTGACCATTTGGGCATGGATCTGTAGAAATTCCTTCGGTTTTCGGCATTTTTGAAGCGAAGATTCAAGGATGGAGAGGGTAATGGTGGGTCTTGTAGATTGCCCTGCATCTCTAGTAAAAATTTCGAGAGATCGGAAGAGAGATTTGCTCACCGTGTTCATAGACTAGAGTAAATGTCAATGATTGTTGGAGCAAAAAATCATCTTCATTTCTTACATCTAATCACAAAATGGCGATGCTTGATGCTGAAGAATTCGGCACTGCAAATCAAATTTGAAAGAATGAATAACTGCAAGCCGAACAAATAAGTTAAGTTCATCGTTGATCTTAATACCTGGTCGTTTCGAGCAGAATATTCCGATGGAAGAGGCGAGTGCCCTAGCCTGTGGGCGGCTCCTTCCGTCGTCCTAGAGATGGGAGCGCGCAAATCCGGACGTAACTCGCCTCCGACAGCAACACAACAAAGCGATTAGGTCGTCGATAAGAACGAGAGTGCGGTGTAGCGCCGACCGTGACCGCCGGCGGCGGCGGCGACGAGAGCGGGGCTGCGAAGAAGCGGATGGATGCGGAAGAAACTGGGAAAGCGAACCATAAGAACTAGGGATTAAGCTTAAAAGGACAAAT
>JBBUKS010093310.1:0-27198 GCA_038050645.1 Hedychium gardnerianum
AACTAAGCTCGTTTAATTTTTAAACGAGCTTTTTTCGAGCAATTAAACGAGCTTTTTTCGAGCAATTAAACGAGCTTTTTTCGAGCCGAGCTCGAACCGTTCGCGAGCTATTTAATTTCATTACGAGCCGAGCTTGAGCTTAAGAATTAAAGCTCGAATCGAGCTCGAGCCGAGCTCGAGCTCAGGGAAAACGAGCCGAGCTCAAGCTCGAGCCTTTTACTGTTCGACTTGGTTCGGTTCGATTACACCCTTAGCTCCACTCGGCTCAGCTCTGCTTGTTTAGAATTTAAACCCCTACTTTAATGGGGCTTTTATATGAGTGAAAGGCAGGCAAATGATGAAGAAATAATTGAAATTGACATGTATATCTGTGGATGTTACTGGGGACTTCTACCATCTTTTGTGAAAAGTTTTGAGTACGTTCAATCAGTTTCTATTCAGAAAATTTCAATAGCCAGAAACTTGCTAGGTTGTTATAGCATCATGTGATAATCGTAAACAAATTTATCTCAGTTGGTGATGTCTGGAGCTCAATCAGTCTTGAGCAGTTTTCTTTATGTTTAGACTATTATCAGCGGCATGGTTGACACTGTTGTCTTTGTCACAATTTGATTTTTGAACTCCATCATATTGGTACACACAGGTAACCAAGATTTTCATACATGCCAAGGATGTGTTTTCATTTTTTTCAAACAGTATAAACCATTTGTGCTCATAGATGCCGAACCTAAAAATGTAGAGAAGGTGTTGGTAATATTTTTATCTTGGTTTTCAATAGGGCAGTTCATTTACCAAAGTCCCTCTGTCGTACTCAAAATATTGTAAGAAAATATCAGTCCTATCATACCAGGTCCTTGAATCTGTAGTTGCCTATCTTTGCATACAACTATGTTTGTGTTTTGCATTTATTTTCCTGTCCTTCCATTTTACTTGAACTAAGCTTATGTTCCTTTGGATCTACCATGGACTTGGATTTCTCTTGCAACAAATCTTATTAAACGCTTCACAGAATCAACATAGAAGTCAGGGAAGAAATTTTATAGCTTGAAATCCTATTGAAATGACAATGAGAAAGTATGTCTTTACAATAAGGTTATAATTTGGAATGTTCTTATCATGTATTATCAATTTCTTTTTCATTAATTTTAGAAAGTTATTACAGGGTAAAAATGATTGGTGTGAAATTGTGTAAGTTGAATTGAGTGATATTGGTAAATCGATATCGTAATGATTACAAGTGTCATATCAGATATATTTTTCTGATGCATTTTTGAGTTATTAGGGTTGTGTAACTTTGAAAACAAACAATTTCTAATTCTGTTAATAGAATGAACAAACATGTTTTCTTATGCTTTCTTTGGCTAAATTAGGAGAATAGCATTAAAGCACTGCACTGATTCAAACACGAGGATTTTACTGTCATTTCTTTGTAACATTCAGTGGAAATAATATATTGGTGGAATAGATCACTTGCTGCTCGTTGTGAATCCTTTTGTTCTTTCTTAAATGCCACTTATTACACATTAAGTTGAAACAAATACCAACAGGATAGAATAGATAATGGATGCTTGTTGACAGCCTTCTCTTTTCACTCTTTTTTCCATTGTACTTTGCTCAAGATATTTGTCCCTTTATCTGTTCACTTCATTTCTTTAGTTGCAATGGACCGCTAACCTCGGTGGTGACACCTCTGCCATGTTTCAATTTTGAATAGACTCAAGGAATGAGGAATGATGTAGAGCCATATAAAGGTGTGCTATCTGCTTTAAGAAGAATTATGCTTGAAGAGGGAAGGAGAGGTCTATACAGGTTAGAACTATTGTTTTTGATAATAGAAGATTTAAATTCCATTTTCTGCTTCTGTTCGAGCTTGTAGTAATAGTATCTTTTCTTCTTATGTTCGTTTGGGATATAGTGGCCTTCTTCCTTCTTTAGTGGGGGTTAGCCACGTTGCTATTCAGTTTCCATCATATGAAAAGATCAAGTCTTACTTGGCACGAAAAGGTACCATAGCTCCATAGTGCTACAGCTCAATAAATTTTCTCCACGTATAGCTGATTATTAACTGCAATGCAGAAAACACTTCAGTGGATAGGCTTAGTCCTAAAGATGTAGCTATTTCTTCTTCCTTATCTAAAGTAATTGCATCGACATTGACATATCCACATGAGGTATATTGTCCGTCCACCTTGAATGTTTATTGTCTTCGATCTTACTCTATTTCATGGGTTATTCCTGGTACATTTTACCTTTAAATTCCTCATTAAACTCTTACATATGTTATCGTACATGTTTGTGGTTTTACCAACTTGTGAGCTGGTAAGTTCTAGTTTGAACTTCAAATCTGTAAACGGGACATCATATTGGCGGAGTTCATTAGATTATCTGAGAGTTAGATCAGAAAAATAATTATTGTTATTATTATTATTTTTTTTAAAAAAACGAAATTCTTTATCTATCTTGTGCTGTGAAACTCAGTTTTGTGATTCTATCAGGTCATACGAGCCAAACTACAAGAACAAGGCCATGCCCGCAACAATAACAACAAATATGCAGGTGTGACCGACTGCATTAGGAAGGTATTCCGTCAAGATGGCATCCCTGGTTTTTACCGCGGCTGTGCCACAAACTTGCTGAGAACTACTCCTAGTGCTGTTATCACAGTCACAAGTTATGAGATGATTCATCGGTTTTTGCTCCAAGCAATCCCTCCCTGAGCAGAAGCATATAGAATGCCGGAATACCATCCATTTGACAGATTGGTTGAATAAGGTAACAAGAACCACCCGGCGAAGACAACTGCAACCATCAATTCCATGTTTTGAACAAATATCCAACTGCAGACAGGACTGCGCCTGCGCCTTCGAGAATGACACGACAAAAATCTCCAAAATATCTGATTCTCTAGGTGAACAAAATAATTCGAGGTGTGCAACTGCTTCTGTCCCGGAAACAGATGAATTTTGTCTTGATTTTTTTCATGGATCAGAGAGGCATCCGAAGCTTGAAAACATTGTTTCAGCCTCTCTTATTTATTACCGGAACAATTTGTATATCATTCGTATCTTTGCACTCGCGCAAAGAATGTTTAGGGTTAGTTCATATGTCTTTAAACAAAAGAATGTTTCTTGTTATCAAAAGTTAGTCTTTAATCAAACTATTAACTATTCACAGATGGAATTGTGAAGTTTATCTGTGCTATTTCTTGTTATCAAATTAAATTAGTGTTTTTTTAAAGAAAATGTGCCGTGATATTTCAAGCATTTATTAAAACTGATGATTACAAGGAAAATTACTTTAAAAATTCGAACATAATTCTTTTTTAAAAAAACTCAAAATAAGGTATTTTCTTTACTCTTTTTTATGATCCAAATTTTTAGTTTTATGAACATCGGGAAAGTTTTTCATTATCCTCAAATATAAAATCATCGACAATATTTCTAGAATTGATTCGTCACTGTATGTTCTCCGTCGAGTGGGATCTTCCGACTTCAGCTGTTCATATTATTTCTCGTAAATTTTCTTTCAATTAGAGTACGTACATACTTTGATTGAGAATCGAATCATAATACTTTGAGTATCCATCAAATACCTTACGGTTGCACCGTGCTCCGGAGCTTCCTAATCTTTTCATGAAAACACAGTCTTATTTTACTAACGATGTCTTTTTCTATTTAGTGTTCTTCTGCCCCGAATCTTAAAGCTCCATGATTTATCAGGATTTTGACACGCGTCTCCTCGCTCTAATGCTTCGTCGCTCCTCGAATCCTTTATTCTATCCTCCAATCAGCCGCCTCTCTCTCTCCTCTACTTCCACTCTTCGTCTCCGGTAGGGTTGCTCACGTAGGGCCGAGTGGCGCAGAGACATGTTCGCGACGGCGATTCGATGGATGGCCAAGAAGCCAAAGCCGAAGATGACGCCCATCGATCCCCCGACGCCGCCGGAGCTGACGCAGACCATCACTCGTACCATCTTCGACGTCGTCAAGGAGCACGGCCCCCTCACCATCGCTGACACTTGGGATCACATCAAGGTACTATTTTCTGGTTCATTTGATAGAAAGGGTATCTCTTTCACTCGCTTGAGCCTTTGAAATGGAGTTGACCGAAGCCGAAAGATGAGGGAGAGGAAAGTAGCTACGAGTAAATGGTGAGATAGAATTCCTTTGGTTTGAGGCGTACGATATATTGAGGGAAATTGGAAGCGTGAAGGTTTCTGCCCCCTCTTTCACCACACTACCTGTGCCAAGATGATTTATTAGTTCTGTCCAACTGTAGGAGTAAATTATACTGGAATGTGGCCTATTCAGTTTATCTTTAATCTGATCAATGTAACGATTTTAACAAGATTAAAGGGATGAGATCCTTTGTATCGAACTGACCTGGATGGTTTGGTAGAGAAAGAGAGAGAGAGAGAGAGAGAGAGAGAGAGAGAGAGAATACGGTCACATGAAATTTTGTTTAGTGCTAATGAGCCATACCAATCAGGGAGCTCTAATAAAAGTAGGAAGGAAGAGAAATAAAATTATCATTTTCTCTTATTTACTTGGCACTAAACAATAACAACAAAACAACAACAACCAAGCCTTATCCCAGTAGGTGAGGTTGATTATATGGATCATTTTACGTCATTAGGCTCTATCCCCTATTATATCATCATCTATACTTAAATAAATTTTATCTTATTTTATTATTACTAATCAAGTATTTCTTTTATCTTCCTCTTTTGTGCATATTTATCATAATTTCACATCGCCTAAATGGAGCATTTATTGGTCGTCTAAGTACATGTCCATACCATCTTAAACGTGTCTCTCAGAGTTTTTCCTCAATAGATACAATTCTGATTTTCTCTCTAATACCCTCATTTCTTATTCTGTCCATCCTCGTATGTCCACACATCCACCTTAACATCCTCATCTCTGCAACTCTTATTTTTTGCTCATGTGTTTGAGTCATAGCTCAACATTCAGCACCATATAACATAGCAGGTCTAATCGCCGTTTTGTAGAACTTCCCTTTAAGTTTTAGAGGTACTTTACGATCACATAAAATACCCGACGCTTTCCTCCATTTCAACCATCCTGCTTGTATTCTATGTAAGACATCTCTTTTAATCCCTCCATCATTTTGCAAAAATGATCTTAAATACTTAAAACTCTCAATTCCAGACAACTCGTCGTTTCCTATCTTAACAATTATCTTATTGTGTCTAATATTGTTAAATTTAAATTCCATATATTGCCTTTACTTTACTAAGCCTAAAACCTTTTACTTAGAAGTTTCCCGTCAAGATTCTAGTTTAGTATTTACTCCTTCACGTGTTTCAACTACTAAAATAATATCATCTGCAAACAACATATATCACGGTACTGTGTCTTGAATGTGTCAGTAACTTCGTCCACGATTAGTGTAAAAAGATAAGGACTTAGAGTTGATTTTTGATGAAACCCTATTTTTATTGAAAATACTTCAGTTAATCCACCTGAAATCTTCACATCTTCGTACATTCAATATATGCTACACTAACACTTTTTTTTTAAAAAAAAATTCCATATAATTTCTCTCGACACTTTATCATAAATTTTTTCTAAGTAATATCATATGTAGATCTTATTTTTGCTTCTGATACTTTTTAATTAGTTGTCTTAGAAGATATATAGTCTCTATTATCGATCTTCTAGGCATGAACTCAAATTGATTTTCGGTCACCGTGGTCTCCTTAATCTTTTTTCTATTACTCTTTCCCAAAGTTTCATGGTATGACTCATTAGTTTGTACAATTTTGTGCGTCTCCCTTGTTTTTATATAAGGGAACTAGAGTACTTATTTTTCATTTATCAGACATTTTTTTCGTTTTCAATATTATGTTAAATAATTTTGTAAGTCATTCAATACCTTGTTTCTCCAGGTACTTTCATACTTCTATCGGAATATCATCTAGTCCGATTTTTTCATTGTGCATTTCATTTAAAGCTTGTTCTATTTTTAAAGTTTGAATTCTACGATAAAAATTTAAATTTCTATACATCTACTTAAATTACCTATGTTAAGTTGGTCACCTAAACCTTCATTAAAAAGTTAATGAAAATACCTCTTCCACCGCTCTTTTATGTCTCCATCATTTACTAGTACCCTATTGCATTCATCTTTAATACATTTTATTTCGATAAGATCTCTTGTCTTCCTTTCTCTCACTTTAGCTATTCTATAAATATCTCTTTCTCCTTCTTTTGTATCCAATTTTCGATATAACTGTTCAAAAGTTTCATTTTTTTTGCTTCATTCACGGTTTTCTTAGTCTCTTGACTATTGTATATTTTTTCTTACAAATATATAATTCCTTATAAGCTGTTCGTTTTTCCTTCATTTTCTCCTGTACTTTTTCATTCCACCGCCAAAATTCCTTGGTGGTGCATACTCCTTTGATTCACCAAGTATGCTCTTAGCTATTATTTTCATTTTTGATATCATCTTATCTCATGTCATATTAGAGTCACCGTATATTTTACCTAATGCTTGTACTTTTACCTACTCCTTAAATATGTTTTGCTTCCCATCCTTTTAACTTCCACCATTTAATTCTAGGAGTCGTGTATATATTTCTTCTATTGATACTATGCTTAAGGTGTATATCCAACATACTAAACTATTAACTTTTTTTTCGGGATGACCTTGCAATCTTTACAAATCTTTCTATCTCTCTTCCTAACCATAAGAAAGTTAATTTGCGATTTATTATTCCCACTTTTGAACGAAACCAAGTGTTCTTCTCTTTTCTTAAAAAACATATTAGCTAATATAAGGTTATATGTTATCGCAAAATCCAATATACTTTTCCCTTCTTCATTTCTCGTTTCAAACCCATAACCCCCGTGCACCCTCTCATATTCTTCATTTTTCACTCCGACATGCCCATTTAGATCGACTCCTATTAAAATCATTTCATTTGACGGAATGTTTTATAATATTTCATCTAAGTCGTCCCAAAACCTTGATTTGGTAGCTTCATTTAATCCTACTTTTGGTGCATATATATTAATTACATTCATAGTTTCTTTGGTCACTACTATCTTGAGAGCTATAGTTCTATCCCCCTTTCTAACTACTCCTATAATTTCATTCTTTAACGAACTATCTACAACAATACCCGTTCCATTTTTTGTTTTACTCTTTTTTGTGTACCATAACTTAAAACCTGAGGTCTCTATCATCTTTGCCTTCTCGCCTACCAATTTTGTCTCTTGTACACACAAAATACTAATTCTTCTCCTAATCATCGCATTTGCTATCTCAATTGCTTTACCAGTGAGGGTACAAAATACTAATTCTCTCCTAATCATCACATCTACTATCTCAATTGCTTTACCAGTGAGGGTTCCTATGTTACATGTTCCAAATAATTTTCCTATAATATTTGTTCTTATTCAACCTATGGTGTGAAAACTTTTGCCTATTTAACACTATACTCAAGTTCTCATGGAGATGTAGCGGTCCTTGCCTATATGTTACAATCGAATTCTGCAACGTGAATTCTTGCATATTTAGCACTACACCCGAGTTCTGGAGATGTAACGGTTCTTGCCGAGACATTATAGTCGGATCCTGCAACGCGTACTTTTCGGGAACAACCTAGCATTAACACAATAGTTTAATGGATCCATTCATTAAACATTTGCCTTAGTTTAACGCTAGTTGGCAACCGTAACCCTACTCCTTTATCCAGGCTTGGGATTGGCCATGACTGTTCGTCATGGGCAGAGTTACTTGGCACTAAACAAGAAAAATAAATTTACTTCCATCAAGTTCTTTCATTTTAAAGTTATTTGGAAGGAAATAGAGAAGAAGAAATTTTATTCTATTCATTTCCTCTAATTTATTTCTACCCAAATCAAGTGGAAATGGAATTTACAAATCTCATAAACAAGTTGTCCAAGTAAAGTTGTATCATTAAGCATTTTGGTGAAATTTCAAATTATGATTTGTAAGTTTAAGATAAAATCACAAAATTTATTAAAAGATAATTTTGGTTTAATTGGACTGGTCTTGATATCCTATATAATACATAGAATAATGTAATATGGTATTTAATTGGATAGAATAAGTTGATGTAGATTCATAACAAAAATATATAGGCTTATATCTTATATTGATATGACAATGTACCAAGTATTGTTATTTCATTGAATTAGAATTGAAATGAACTAAGCCTATATGAAATTTTGTTCCGAAATACTTTTTTCATAGAAACATCATTGTTGACTCCACCTATGTTCTTGACTTAAAAGTATTAATAATATGAGTACAATTGGTGAGAAAAAAGACTAGTGACAACCATGATACATCAAGAGAGGGATGAACATGACTTTGACATGAAATAATGTGTAATTCACCATTGATTTTGCATGTATTGTTTGTTTACCGATGTGGTAAAACTTGTTTTTCTCATTTGTGTCTTGTCCCCCTTGGCTATCTGAGACTTTCTCTCTTCACATGCCAAAATTTCTTCTTGTATTTCATTGTTAATTTTAAGATTCTATACTTTTCAACTTTTATACTTCTACATAATCCGATTTTGGTTTAATTTCTAATATATTGACTTTAGTCTTGATCTGTTAGATTAACTTTTGATTGGTTGGGTTTAATTCTTTTCTACTTTTAGAATTGTATACAATGTTGAATCGCATCAAATTGATGCTTTCAAGTTTTGATTTGTATGTAAGAAGCATGTAAATGTAACCTATTGTATGAATGGAATTGTGACTTATATGACTTTGACAACTATGGTCATAAATACAAATTCATAGGTGAGAGTTTTATCTACCTTCTATTCTCCCCTTCAAATAAACATGCGGTTCACATCTTTTTGGTATATAAGCTAATGGATCAAAATTGATTAATATGAGGAAAGTGAGAGATATTATGATTAAGTGGAATTCAAAATGATTATGCTTTCCAAAAAAGATTATCTTGGAGGTTTTGCATATCACTGCATTGATATGCATAATTGTTTTGAATATCACTGCATTTTGGATTATCATTGGCTAAAAATTCAGTGATATGCCTATCACTGCATTGGAGGTTTTGCGTATCACTGCATTTTTTTGCACACAAGTGTTAGCAACTTATTCACATTTTGTAGCTTAAAACATTTTCTTTAGATTTTTATCCTGATGTTCTCAAATTTTAAAGAATAATTTAATCCATTCAATTAATGTGAACTAATCTCTTAGGAGTTTTTGCACATGTCTATATACTTAGTAAATTCTAAATTCCTACAAATTACCCTCTCCCACCACTCTTGTTTTCTTTTCTCTATGCTCTATATCTTCTTGTCTTCTAAAGCCCGCTTGCATTTGATAAGGTCAGTGCCATCAAGTATATTACAAAAGATTTATACCAGCCTATTATGAGTCTTACCAATAGATCTATTGCATTGCCCATTCAGTTAATTGTCCACTGGCCAGGACATTTGTCTTTTTGTTCTCTTTTATTTTTTAAAGATGCACTGTCCAAGGAAATCTCATATTTCTATGTTTTCATGGATATCTGGACGAGATTGTTGACCTAAATCCTTTTCTAGGAAGGCAATTTGTGGTGGTGTGACAACGATTCTCTCTTTTTATCATTGTTGATGATATGATCATGCTATAATTGTTACATTTTTGTTAGCAGTACATATTATATTTAATCTAATTTTTTTTTGTGAATTTGGCAAATTTCCATCATTCCTATTGTTTCTGTTGGCAGTGTTGTAACTGTTGCGGACAGTAGTTGTGATTGCAAGAGTACTACATTACCTTCCAAGAGTACTGCATTACCTTTATTATCTCCTTTTCGTACCATCAATACTTTTAGCAAATTTGATTATAGTGGGCTACCATGTCTCTGTTGGGTATCCAGTGTTGTCTGTTTTACTGCATCTCATTTGGAAGAACAAAGATCTATTCTTGATCTAAGTCCTGACATATTGACATGTGAAGAACACACACATACTTTCATATCAGGGAGAAACTCTCTAATAAATCATGAATAGTTTCATTCGTCAACATGTAAGGCCAGAGAAAGAAAATAATATTTAATCTTTGGTCGTTGTTTGCGTTCAGTAGACAACTAAACATTAACTAAAATTGCATGCTTTACACAAAAGTAGACCAACACAAACTAGATATCATTTAAATTAGCCAAACATGTATTGCATGAAGCTTACGAACGAAATACAGCCACTGGTAAGTAAACTCGCAACTGTCCCTGGAATGAGCACCAATGCTTATGCTGCCCTTTGTACCTCTGTAGTTTCTTACATGTAGTTTCATTGGCTGCTAGACAAGGTAGCATGTGAGACGCTCTTTAACATATGTTACTTGCATTGTTGCTCAATTGGTTGACCCGGAAGCTTACTATGTGAAAGTAACTACAATAGAATGGTTTCGGAGTTCTTCCTATCATCTAATAGCAAACAAAATGCTTAAATTTAGATTCTTACTGTTTTTTTTCTTTCTGGCTAGTAACATGTATATACTTTTCAGGGAGTGGGTTTGCAAGGTTTATCCAGTAAAAGACAAATGAAGATTCTATTGAGGTGGATGCGCGAGAGGCAAAAACTGCGGCTAATCTGTAATCACGATGGGCCTCATAAGCAATTCCTCTACACGACATGGTTCACCAACCCTAAAGTCATGCCACCAAGGCCCAAAAAAGGATCCTCAAAGCTATCGTAGTTTGGTTATGTAATCCTTATTTTTTTATCATCACTAGTAGAACCAAGACAATTTGGATGTCTAATCATCCTTAATGACTGTCAGCTAGCGAAAGACATTTTGATTGGTGTCTCTTTTTTACTGAATTCTCAAGTTTCTCAATAACAATCCATGTTGGGTTGGCTTTGTAACTTGAACATTTATTTCAACCCACTGTTATTTTTCTACTTGTCTGAAGGTTCATATGATGCCTCTAATATCAGAAAACGTATAAATTAAGCTTTTCTGTTTTGAAATGTGTAAATCAGCTATTCTCCCCATTTTTTATTATAATATTTTACACAGCTTCACCAAATAACTCGATTCAAATAATTAGTGTTTGGTAATACAATTTGATTCAGTGTTTTTTTTATAAAAAAAATGATCATCTCTATAATTTTATAGATAAATTATTTTAAATCTTAGAAAGATAAAATTAAATCATTCCATCAAACGGTTCCTGTTTGATTAATTAATAAAAAAAAAAGGAATAAAGAGGATGTGAATTTTATGAAATTGATGTATTGGAATAACTCAATAAACATTTTTCTTGAAAGAGAAATGAACATACTTATAGTAAACATTTTTAATTCAAAAAATAAAGTTGATCAATGCCATTCTATTAGGTGAAATAATTTGCAATACTAAACTTACAAAAACTATTTTTTTTTTATAAAAATAAATAAATATGCATTTAAATTTAATAAAATATTTTCATTTTGTAAATATTAAATTATTCAATTAAACTATTTGACAAATTAAATAGCTTGATAAAAAACCTTTTAAAAGTATAAAAAAAATCATAAAATTAAATTGACATTTGCCTTTTAAAAAAAAAAACTAAAATCTTCAATCTGTTTTTTTATTCAAACAGTTTTACTAAACAGCTTGATTCAAAGCTGGTTTTACAGTGAAGAATATTTTGATTCAGAAAAAAAAAAAGAGGGATCGGATTTAAGTATCTTCCAATGTTAGTGCCAAAGTGCCAATTTAGATCTTTGATTTTCATATTAGAGTATCTATTAACAATAAAACAAGATTGTATACGGTGTGTATCCCCAAAAAACTCAAACCTCCTCCAAATTACATAACAAACAGTATCAAACTATGCCAAAAAAGAAAACAGAAACCAACATTATACTTGTGTGTCCAAGTGCTAATAGCAACTTCAGCAATTACTGAAGTAGGCTTCAGATACATATGAGCTCAGCCACCAATTCAAGTTCTAAATCAGCAGGTCATACTGCTTCAGAAAAAAACTCCAGAACCAGCAACTCCCTACAGCAGTTTCAACCCGTCATATATCTTAGCAGCTCCAGCAGGATTTCACCAGTCTGGCAGCACAGAAAGCTGCAAATAGCAGCAGGAAAGAAGACAATATAATCCATTTGTTTTAGGATACATATATAATGATGAAATTAAAGTAATTCCTTGTTGGGCCCTCAATGAAGAACTACGTACATAGAACTCCAACATGGATTAAAACAAAAACTTGTATATTTTGAACACGAATACATACTTCAAACACTGATCTGAATGCTAACTTATACTCTCTCTGCATGCCTGATCAATTCACTGAGAGAGTCGTCTAAAGGCAGAGATCGAAGGGATCCACCACCGCAATAACATCAGGCAATGCATGCAGGAAAAACAGCCTCTGGAAGGATTTTGTTACCCAACGAAAAAGGTAGAGGCAGATTTACTGCACATTTATTGCACCGGCTGTGTGAATTAATACGATGGTGGAGTTGTAGTGGTTTCTGAATTGGCCCAGCACAGTCGGTAGGGACCGAGCTACCTTTGCCTGGCTGATGGACCAATTACGAACCCTATCAAATTTATACTATTGGAAATTCTGTGACAAACAAACAAAAATTAAACGAGAGGTTTTTAAATTTGACGTCCTTGGAAACTACATATCACCTGCGGCCTGCTACGTCGCCATGTTATGATCACGTGCTCTTGCTATTGTCACTACTCACTAGTTAACAAAAATATATAATATATAAATCGATCTGTAGCTTCCGTTCAATAATTCCCGTTCCCCATCCTTCTTCATCGATCTCTTCTTCTCCCTCTTCCCCTTCATCTTCTTCTTCTTCTTCTTCTTCTTCCGGCGAGGTTCCGGACGGCGGCTGTGGCGATGCGGCCCACGAGAGCCGCTCTCTGCCTGGTGCTCCTGCTGCTCTGCTTCACTTGGTTCTACTGCTCCCACAGAAGCGAGGCGACCGTCGACGCGACTGCGGTTCGGAAGCTGCCTCCGGCGAGCGCCCACCGGCGCCAGAGTAGTCCCGACCGTCTCTTCATCGGCCGGAGGCCCGCCCCCCAGGGAGCCGCCACCGCCGGCTTGGCTGACGACAAGCGGCGCATCCCGAGCTGCCCCGATCCGCTCCACAACAGGCGATGATGATTGATGATAAAGCAAAACAGTAGTAATAGTAGTAATTACTGTGTATAATTGCAAGGATATATACAATGTGTAGTCGTATTAATGATATCGTTCCAATATCTCCCCGAGACAAATATTACCTATGATGGAGTGTGAGATTGTCTTGGAGGGGAGTGAAAAGGCAACTAGCTTTTCTTGCTGTTGTCCAATAATTTTTTCTCTCTCGTCTTTGGCTAGCTGTTTTTGTTGGGTTCTGATCTGCTTCATCACCTAAATAACTCCAAGCTGTCTAATTTGGACGTCCCAATCCAACCAAAAAGAAAAGTTAGATTCACCATTCCTCAAGATTCATGTTCTTCGATCATGGTTTTGGTTAATTAGGAATCAAGTGGTTTATTCTCTTTCTGTTTCTTGTAAGATACTCAGACCGAATCCTCTTTTTATAGTAAAAGACAGTAATTTTAATGAAAGATCCGGTCAAACAGTCAAAGCGGTGTAAGGCACCAGCCCATAAACACGCTGGATTCTTTGTCTCGAGCCGTGTTTACTTGAAGGGACAGAGAGGTTGAAGTAGGGTGAGCGTTCGGTTGAAAAATTAGCTTAAGAGAGAGATTGGAATATTTAAAAATTTAATACAAATAAATTAATTTATATTAAATTAGATCATCAAAATAATATAAATATTATTAAATGAGAGACTTTATTTTTAATTTCATTTTTGCCGAACTTGAGTATAATTAAATAGACAAGAGTTTTTACATCATAAATTAGATAAAAATAAATATTATAAGAAAATTAATAGTCTAAGATTTGAAATATAAAATATAGAAACCCTCACTGGTAAATCAATGACGGTAGTAGATACGATAATTAGGAGAATAATTAGTATTTTATATGTACAAGAAATAAAATTGATAGGCGAGAAAGCAAAGATCAGAGTCGGTCCTTATTCTTTAAATGCCCTGGGCGAAATTATAAATTGTGCCTTAATTTTATCTTCCGAATACTGTTTTTTTCAAAAATACTTTCTAGTAAAGGTGTTTGAGCATTCATCAAAGATTTTTTTTTAATATTATATATATATATATATATATGAAAATTCAAAATTTGTTGTTGGTAAGCAACCAAACACAGATCCTGTGCACTGAGAGAGTACATAAGAAAAACAATTATATCATGCATAATTGAAGATTTAAAAAATATACAATATCATTCATTAGATTGAAAATATATTGCAATCACAGGCTTTTTAGCAGTGAAGATGTGAAGTAATTCGCATCTCTAATTCTTTTTCAGAGTGCTGATTGTTTAATTGTGAGAAACAAGGGCCACAGGATGACAAAACAAAAATCAGTCACGAGTAATGAGGCTAAATATCTTCATAGCTTGCTATTCCTTCTTCATCCATGTGCATAAGTAGAAAACTCATTGCTAACAAACTGCCGACATCATCACCATCATCGAGATTCTCCTGTTCCTCATCTGAATCGAAGAGGGCGGCAAGGTTAGCTAACTCGGAGTTCATGACAAGTACGAAACCATCCATTGCATCTTCATCTACTTCCTCTAATCGTCTAGATCTGTGTGGACGTGGCCTATATCTGTAAGACCTATCAGGATTCTGGCTACTTGCATTTGGCCGAATAGTGTGCTGAAAAAGTAAATACATGATATACACCCAAATCAATCATAATTGAAGATATCAAAAACAAAATACATTAACATCCAGCAACTTCTCAGGCAAGGAACAAAACACAAACAAGATGCAAAGTAAATGATTATGAATCTTTCGACTAAGATTTGGTTGAGTCCGACACTTAGGTGTGGAAATTACAATCATATGGAAAGTGACATTTATATATTGTGTTGATAATGCACCTGTAAGGGCTTTTAGACAGGGGAAAAAAATATCAAAAACTTTCATGCTTTGTAGGGAACCAAAAATATGAGGATAAAACAAAGCAATCCATTGAACAGTATGTAATAGATAATCTAGTTGAGGGTTACTTACCTTGTAGAAACAGATAGCCCCAAAGGGGCATGTCCCATTTCCGAAATCAAAATACTTACAGTCAATTGACCTGCCAAAGAAAGAGTATAGATATAAGAACACTTTCCACTAATCAGATTCATTGATGGTGGTACAATGAAGTTTACAAAGAATTAGTTCAAATAGGACGATATCGCAACTATAAATGAGAAAGGAAACAATGGGCAGATTTTAGACAAAATTAATCAAGTAGAGGTTAGGATAAGAAAGCTACTTCTGAGGCTAAGGTTTAGTGCTAGGCTTTCTTTAAAAAAGGAAAAATTAATGATGCAGACAATGACAATTATAGGCTTATAAGTTCAACAGAGGTAGAAAAAAGATAGTCATAGTTTAAAGGTCAAATAACTTAACATGGAACCCAAAATTGATTTGGATGCAAACAGGGTCCTTATTTTTCAGATCTTTTCGGTAAACACTAGACAAAATTCCAAATCTACTCCTATAAAACGACTTCAAGGACACAGGTCATTTGGCTAGTTTAAAATAAGATACCAATCATAACATGCACCAGTAACATACCTATATAACTAGAGAGTATTCTTTATCCTTCATTTGTTAAAGTCTGATTTTCTATGCAAAGAAGTGGGTGATAGAGGTCCCCATCAGACATCTTAGTTCAATCCAGGGTGATGTAGGTCATTGTTAGATATCTTAATCCAATCCCGGATGACGTAAGTCATTGTTAGATACCTTAGTTCAGTCCAGTGTGGTTATTTTCACCTTTTGTTTGTGTTTGCTTCCATAAGGCATCCTGTAACTTTTCGAAGCAGTAACTCAAATCAGTTATCATTCTTATGTTATGAGTGTCAATCACGAGATTATTTTGATATATAATATACAATGAAAAGGACAAAATCGCACCAACTCTGTGGTCCTTTTTCATGATTATGACCCAAGCTAAACAAATAAAAACATTGCTTTCCAACTCTACCCATGGACACCCTTACCAATCCATGGAAAATATCAAAACAACAAAAATATTAAACAAAGGAGAAAATTTGCATAAACTTTGTTAGCTCAAGTACATGGCTAAGATTGTTAAACCAATTCAAAATTAACCCAATCATCCAAACCTATAAACTCCCTTGATTAGGCCACAACTTGGATATGGAACTAAGCAAGGGTGTCACAGAAAATTAAGGACTGTCAGTACTTCAGCTCTACAACTAGAGGAAGCACTGTAAACGATAATCGGGAATATTCAACAGAATTTTATTCTTCATCAACGATCTGACAAGGTAGACATTTAGGCTATGTGCCTATTTTTTAAGTAGAAAATTCTGTTACTCATGTTTCCACATAAGGATACAAGATTGAAGTCAACATGAATTTCAGTAACATCTTCTTCCTTTATTCACTCGGTGTTCCTATGCAGTGAAAACAAGAGAATTTACATGATTAATAAAAATAAATGAAACTTCAATCTTTCTAGCATAGAAGTTTGGAAATTATGATATTCACGGGCAAGAAATGGCCAGCCAAAGCAAATAACAATAAAATTGAACATGAATGCAGATAAATCAAACTTTGTACTTGAGTTTCTCTTTGTAGCTATTGATAATCTGTTGTTTTTCTTCACTTGTGGAGAACCAAGTAGTACTGGGAATGACAAAATGTGAATGCTGTCGGCAAACAGGGCAGGCCCTTAATGCAGTGTTCAAATCAATGCCAGAAGAAGGTGAGTTACTACGCCAATTCCGAATGCATTCAATGCAAAATGGATGATCACACTCTGGTAATATACCAAACTTCCACTGAGTATTTGTAGGTTTAGAGAGTACCAGTTCTAAGCAAATACTGCATTCTATTTCCTTACTGTGCTTCAAAGTTTCAAGAACTTTGCTGTTTCTGTGACAAGATTCTATATGTTTGTCTCTTTCTTTTTGATGGAATGGATGCAAGCAATATTTCCCACAAATAGAACATAAGTCTCCATGAATATGAGGGCAACTCTCACCACGCGGACAACTACCGACACGATTAAAAGAACAAAATTGGAGATCAAATGGCGGCCTGCTATTATCAGAAACATGGATATTTGCATTAGTTGGAAAAGTATGAGAACCAATCGCCTGATTTTGTGCACCTTCACAAGGTATTTGAGATTGGCTTGAGGCTGCCAAAACAGTTGGAATACTAAAAGTTTGACTGGTGTCTTGATTTCTGGAAACTCTTGATGGAAAAGCAACTCGAGAATAACTTGATTCTATTTGAGAACAAGGTTCTGAAGATGTTGCTACAGAAGTTTCATCTCCAGAAACTATGACATGACTAAATCTACATCTACGACCATAGTTGCAGAGTCCCTTTTGATAAAAGGTACACACCTATGCATAAATACAGAGAAAAGAATTACATCAATGCACTACACACCTTAGGACCAGAAATAAGTTGAAAAACATAAGACCAAACTATTGTGTTAACTTACTTTGTTACATTGATCCCTCCAATCATGAGAAAAATCACAATACTCTCCCTTCAAGCATGTTCCACATGCAAAGTACTTGCAAAAAACCCTGTGTGCAAGAATACACATTAAAGAACAAACATACATCATTCATATTTACAATAGTTCTGAGGTGTTAGTAAGCAAAGTTAAGACACAATGCCTCACATATAGAAAGAAACATTGTTGACTAGGATATAAAAATTACAAAAAATCTACTATGCATATGTTACAGTCGCAGCATCCTCTTATCATCTATGCTAATTCTTCAAAGTTTAAAGCTAGACATGGAAAACCATGACACCACATGCCTGAGAAATAGCTACGGCTAATTATCAATGAAGAATCAAGTACCCATCTCATCAAGTCAACCAATTCTGAAATAATCAATCAGTAAACATGCTACAACAAAGGCATCAAGTTTGTTTCTTGCCAAATGGAATTGACAAAAAATTTATTTCCGCACACCAATTGGCATACAGAAACCTTCAAGAAAGCCAGTGCAACAAGCAAATCCTTTGTCATGAGTTCATTTGCAATTGTGAGCTTCATCCGCAAGTTCGTCCATGACCATGAGCTTCATCTGCACATTCGTCGTCGACTACAAGTTTGTCCTGACCGCAAGCTTCGTCTACAAATTTGACCGTGATCACAAGCTTCATCTGCGATTGCAATTCTTCATCCACGAGTTTGTCCACAACCATAAGTTGTTCATCCGCAAGTTTGTGTTTCACAGTAGCCATCATATAATAAGGAATGCTACCCGATCTAAAAGGTTTAGTTTTTCATAAGAAAACTACAATATTAATCAAATTGAGAGCATCGAACGATTTCATCTGGAATAGCTCCTATACCACAAAGACGAACATTTGATATATAAAAAAATGATAGTCAATATATCATGCCACGAACATTTGGGAAACCAAACACCCAAACAATTTCCAGAAAGCTAGCAAAACCATCTGATCATCCTCTACGACCAAAACAAACAATCAATTTAGCTTATCAAGCCTTAAATATTCTAAAAACAATAGAAACAACAAAACATGATTGCCAACCAACCGAAAGGAAAAAAAATCAGAACGTCTCGGCATCCAAAATATACTGGCAGCCAAAATACTTAGAATGGATACAGTCGTAGTTACGGATGGAAAAAGGCATCACCTTCTCGGCATCGATGGAAGAGCAGAGAACGCTGATCGGAATCGAGAACGCCAGGAGGTGGAAGAGAGGAACCCGAGGGTTTACTAAATTTACTATGCTTGCATTTGGGCTCCAAGTGAACTCCAAGAAACAACCCTCAGACATTACAATAATTACGAAACTATCTCCAGAGCAGAACAGTCCTCGTTGCTTGGTGTAATTAAAATCATATCCAAGGGACAAGGGTAGATAGATGATGAGGCGGTCGTCCTAAATGACCCAAGAATTTGGTGTACCAACGATGAGTTGGGTGATAGTCCCACCAAACTAATAGACATGGGCCCAGAGTGTGGTTGACTCGAGGGTTAATTAGGGTGCTTTTTTGGGTTATATTGTTGGAGATACGACGAAGTCGATTGGAAGGTATGGACTCGTTGACTGCGAGGACTTGTATTTTAGGAAAGGCTCATCTCGACGCTTGGATTTGGTTTCCACAAATGATTGTAATTTAAGTTTCAAGGTCTCTATGAATTTCATTTTGATTTATTTTCAATTATTTGTGACAGTTATGCATATTGGAAGTGATTTTTTAATCCGGTTGATTGAGAAAAAAAATAATATTTTTTTTTTAAAAATGACGATTAAAAATAATTTTGATTAAAAATTATCCTAAAATATTACATAAGATGTTTATATAAATCCAAAGAAATAAATATCGAAAATATCTTAAATATCATAAAAATATAAATTACTAAAAAAATATATATTTGAATGCTTCGAAAAGTATTAAATTCGGACTTGAAACTTGACGATTACGAATTCCATCTAGTAATAAACATAGGTATTTAAAAAAACTTATTCAAGATAAAGAGCACCTTATTCTGATATCCGAATTAAAAATTATGACATTCGATTGATTATTCGAACCCAACCAAGTTGACTTGGGAATTTGTTTTTAGTTAAATTTCTCCATATATAAGAAATACAATAACAAGAAGATCTAATTTCATCCATTAAATATAACATAACAACATAACACATAAATAATAAGTAACAAAAAACCTGATTATAGAGCTATATCATTATCCTGAAGTGTTGTCTAAGCAATCCTGCGGAAGAAGAAGGAGCGGAAGCAAAGGGAGAAATCTTTCAAGGAGCTTAGGATTGACGGTGCCGAATCCTCTTGGTCTAATGGGGAACCAAGAAACGTCTCAAGATAATACCTTAATCCCTTGGGGACCTCCCTTTATATAGGCAATCAATATATTATCAGCCCATATATGATATCGATCGGGCTACAGAGTTCTACATATTCAACCTATATCCAATAACCCGAAATCTAATAAGCTTAAGTTAGATCACTTTAATGAGTTCGGTTTGTACTCATATGCATAATTTATAATTAAGCTCACCAATTAGAGATAATAACCAACAATCTCTCACTTGGGATACTTGTGAGTTGTATATGAAATACAAGTAAAACTTTAGTTAATATCAAATTTTATGGGTATAGAATACCCCTGTAAATAATTTGATCAATTAATTTCATTAGTATAGGATTAAAGAGGTCATAGTTGTTGTATATGATCATAACAAGTCTCAACAGTAATCATAATACCAATATTATTAATGATATAAATCAAGATGTGAATATATAGAGTAAAAATTATATGAAATGTGATCAGTACATGTTAATTTTTAACTGGTCCTAAGGTGACTCCAAAAGAGTTCTAATCATATTTGCTAACTTTATGCTAACCTGCACTAGCAAATCATGATTTGAGTTTGATGATTACAAAAGAAATATATATTATATTTACAAATAGCAAATGCTAACTAGCAATACTAAATCATGATACTTTATTTAGAGAGTCAAACAAACAAATAGAATTCTCATTAATATTTTAAACTTCAAGTATATATAATAATCAAAATAAAATATTTATCTTTATCATCAAATATAGAGCAATAAAATACAGATCCTCTCTAGATGAGTTTTTCTTTCATAAGAAGGGCTCTCATAACCACAACTGCGCATGAAACACCTTACGCACTAAGCCCTTGGTGAGTGGATCGGTTAACATGGAATATGTGCTGATGTATTATATCACGACCTGATAATCTTGAACTCTTTCTTTAACTGCCAAAAATTTGATGTTGATGTGCTTGTACTTTGATGAACTGTAGTTGTTCTTAGCATAAAGTTCTGTGACTTTATTATCATAGTAGATTTTTAGTGGTCTGTCAATGTCATTAACGATCTGCAATGTTGTGATGAAGTTTTACAACTAAATCTCGTGATTAAATGCTTCATAGTATGCCATCAACTCCGCCTCTATAGTAGAAGTGACTACTAACGTCTGTTTGACACTCTTCGAAGATATAGCTCATCCAGCAATTATGAAAATATAGCCCGAAGTGGACTTCCTACTATCAAGCATCCAGCAAAATTGGAGTTTGAATATCCAATCACTTCTAGGTGATTTGACCTCCGATATGTGAGCATATATTTTTTTGTTCTTTGCAAATATCGCATTACTCTCTTTACTGCTTTCCAGTGCGACGATCTTGAGTTACTAACATATCTACCTAACATCCCCACTATAAACGTTATATTTGATCATGTACAACCTGTAGGATCGAGTGCACATGAAGGGGGTATATCACGTGTTTTAAAAAAACTTTTCTTTTTCAGTTTTAATTAAATCTCGTTCAAAACTCGAGTACGCAGCGAAAGTAAGAAAAATGTAAAATAATAAATCAGTACACAGTTGGTTTTACTTAGTTCACAGCCCCCACGGACTATTACTCCAAGGCCCACGCTCCTTCGGGATATTTTCGACAGGCAATCCACTAAAACTCTCTTCCGAAAGAGTAATCGAGCATAGAATGAGAGAAGTGTAACAACCCTATATTTTCCTATGCAATAATTGAATTACAATAAATGAAATAAAAATTATTTTGTTACCAACGCTTGAAGATTAACGAAAATAAGCTCAGGTGTTGATGAAGATTTTGCTTCAGATGGTGGCTTTGGCGTTAGTTCGGTATAGCAGGGTCGTAGAACATCAGTTGAAGAGCTCAAAACAGTAGTATGATGAAAAAATAGCGTTCAGAATTGATACTTTGGTGCTGTTTGGCGAGACTCTTTTATAACCTCTTGGGGGTACCTCCATCGAACAGGGGCGTCTCCATTGAGGCTGATTGGATTCGATAAATCCGCTATTTATCCACTCCGAGGCGTCTCTAAACTGTCAGGGGCACCTCCATCGATGTCATGTGTCAACAGCCTATGAAAACTCCATCCACACTGCTTATTCATGCACTGAGGCGCCTCCATCAACCCAAGGCGCCTCCAGCGCCTCTGCACTGCGTCTTCATCCATCTGATGTGCCTCCAACGCCTTAGCTCTGAGGCACCTCCATCTATCCGAGGTGCCTCCTGCGCCTCTGGATCCGAGGTGCCTCCAATACTTCTTGAGATAATTTTTTTGCAAGCATTGTTAGTCCAAACAACAAACCTGCAAAATAGAGTTATATAAAAAATGCATGTACAAATAATATTTATGACTTAAATTCTGTCTATCCATGACTCGGATCTAGTCATCGTTTCAACTTAGAGTTCCAAGTTGGACCAACGCCTGACGTCCCATTGGGACTTGACCTCACTGGATTCGCTCTTCCGGTTAGCTTATCTCACTTACCATTTGCCAACTTCCTTTCTTGACTTCTCCTGACCCACAAGGCCTTCTTGCCAAAATCTCGTATCTGGATTTCAATCAGTCGTCTGATCCTCTCTGACCCGATTGGACTTTTTGTTATCTGTCTGGTTCTCTCTAACCCAGCTGAATTTCTCATCAATCGTCTAATCCTTTCTGACCCAACTATACTTTAGCTTGATGTCTGGCCCTCTAGATTCGTCAAGTTTAGTTAGTCTGCATACTTAGCTCAAGAGATTAGATAACACAAGTCTAATTTTAACCTTTTGTCATACATTAAAACTCTGAGTTAGACTATTAGTGTAAACTGCACCAACACAAACTTGTGCTACATGAGATTTTTCACAGTTGGTGCATAAGGGAATTATTCCATCTCCTTTATTTCAAGTTCAATACGTGGACACTGCTATAAGATGAACTTATCACCTCTTGACACAAATATAGGATCGAGTGCACGTGAGACGGGGGGAGGGTGAATCACGTGTTTTAAATTTTATTTTTGGTTTTGAAAATCGTTCGTAAAATCGAGTGCATAGCGGAAGTAAAAAAGACATAAAAGAAAAATACAATAGAAATAACTCGATCAGTTTTACTTGGTTCGGAGTCTTCGCCGACTCCTACTCCAAGACCCACGACCCTTCGAATCGTATCGTTGGATAATCCACTAATTATCTTCCGAAAACTCTCGGACAGAGAAACCAAATACAAGATGAAGTTGGTGTAACAGCACTACACCAACTTATGCAAGTGAAAAAACTGAGAATAATAACTAAATCGTTACCGACAATAATATTAGATTAGCTCGAGGTCGGTATTGCTATGTTTGCAGCAGGTCGACGTAGTAGAGTCGTAACAGAGCCTAGGCGGAGTAACAGCATAGCAATATGATCAAGAAAGCTCTTCTAGAAGTTATTTTTTGGCTGCTGGTCGAGATGTTCTTTTATGCTATAATGGGGGTGCCTCCATTGATCCGGGGCACCTCCGTTGAGGCTGATCTGATTCGAGAAAAATATTGTTTATCCTCCCCGGGACGCCTCCAAGCAGTTCGGGGCGCCTCCATCAGCTCCACGCGTCAACAGTGCTTATCCAAGCGCTAAGGCACCTCCAGCCATCCAAGGTGCTCCCAGCCATTCGAGGCGCCTCCAGCACTGAGGAGCCCCCATCACTCTGAGACGCCTCCATCGCTTGAGCAATGTTCATCCGAAGCTAACTTTTGCTTTAACTCCTAAAAAATACGTTAGTACAAAATACCTACAATAAAAGAGTTAGCATATATAATCAATGCATGTAATTATGACTTAAATCATGTCTTACCACGACTAGGATTTAATCATGATCTCAATTTAGAGTTTCACTTTGGACCTAAGTTGGACTAGCGTCTAAGTCCCTACCGGGGACTCATCCTCACTGGATTCGCTCCTCCAGTTTTACTTCACTTACCGATTGTCGAGTAACCTCCTAGACGTCTGATCTCCGACCCACCAGGTCTTCCTGTCGGAATCTCACATTCAAACTTCAGCCAATCGTCTGGTCCTCCCTGACTCGACTGGACTTCCTGCCAATTGTTTGATCCTCTCTGACCTAGTTGGACTTCCTACCAGAATCGTACATTTGGACTTTAGCCTGGTGTCTGGTCCTCTAGATCCGTAAAGTTAGTTAACCTGCACACTTAGCTCAACTTGTAAAATAACAACTGTCTAACTTTAACCTGTTGTCATACATCAAAATCCCAAGGTTAAACTATTAGTGCAAACTGCACCAACAACAAGTGTGTCACCAGGTATACAGTTCAACATGTCATACCTTATGAGCACCTTTTCAATATAGATCTATTGTGAAAGTGCAAGAAAGTCTCTTGAACGATCACGACAGATCTGTATGCCTAAAACAAAGGACGCTTCACTAAGATCTTTCATTTCAAAATTACTGGATAAAAATGTCTTGGTTTTATGTAGCAAACTCTTATTATTTCTCACAAACAATATATCGTCCACGTACAGAACAAGTATAACAAACTTGCTCTCACTGAACTTGACATATATGCACTGATCAACGAGGTTCTCCTTAAAATCATATGAGGTAATTACTTGATCAAATTTTCGGTATCATTGACAGGACGCTTGTTTCAAATCATAAATGAACTTCTTTAATCTACATATTAGGTGTTTTAAGTCCTCAGATTCAAAGTTCTCTGGTTGCACCATATATATAAACTCCTCAATGTCTCCATTGAGGAATGCAGTCTTTACGTCTATCTGGTGTAGCTCTAAGTCAAAATGAGCTACAAGTGTCATGATTACTCTAAGAGAGTCTTTCGTCGACACAAGTGAGAAAGCCTCTTTGTAATTAATATTTTCCTTCTGAGTGAATCTTTTGGCAATAAGATGAGTCTTATACTTTTCGATACTGCCCCCTTAAATCCCGTTTGATTTTAAATATTCATTTGTAACCAACAGGTTTATTACCTTTAGGCAATTCGACAAGTTTTCAAACATCATTATCTGTCATAGACTTCAACTCTTCTTGCATGACGTTAATCCACTTTTCATTGTTAGAGCATTATTTGATCTCTTAAAAAGATGCAAGATCACTTTTCAACCCTATGTCAAAATCATGCTCTTTGAGATAAACATAATCACGAGAAACCATGGTTCTTCGTTCCCTTGTGGATTGACACTTGTAGTTGAGGAGGTTGAGTTATATACTCAGTAATCTGAGGTAGTATCTCAATCTCAGTGGAAGGTATCTCCAATTGCATTGGAGATGACACAGGAATATCTTGGTTCACTACTCTCACAGGATGTGCAATATCCATAATGTAAGATATGGATATCATACTTGTACTAATTGCATTGGTAGTGACTACAAGAGAATCGCTAACGTTTTTCTCAAAAGATACTTCCCTGATTTTATCACTCCCACTGTTCTCAATGAATTTGACGTTTTCCATTTCGAAGAATGATCTATTAGAGGGATCATAAAATTTATACCCCCTAGACTTCTCAGAATAATCTATAAAATTACAGCTAACTGTCATTAAGTCCAGTTTTTTTTCGTTGGACTTATATGGCCTAGCCTCAACTGGACAATCTCAGACGTATAAATGCCTAATGCTAGGCTTTCTACCCGTCTACATCTCAAATGAGGTTTTAGTTATTGCCTTATTAGGTATTCTGTTAAGTAGGTAAACTATAGTCTTGAGTGCCTCACCCCACAAAAACTCCAATAAAGAAGTAAAAGTTATCGTATTTCTAACCATGTCTTTTAGTGTATGATTGCGTCGCTCAGCTACATCATTCTGACTAGGAGTACCAGACATGGTATACTCAGTAAAGTATTTCACAAAAGGTCTTGGATGTTGTTCACCTGATCCATTATACCGACCGTAATATTCACCTCCACGATTGGATCTGACGACCTTAATTTACCTAGTTGATTCTCAACTTTTGCTTTAAAATTTTTGAACATGTCCAGAGATTGCGATTTCTCATGAATAAGGTACAAATAACTGAATCTAGAGTAGTAATCTATGAAGCTAATAAATTATGTGTGTTAATTCTAAGATGTCTTAGGGAATGATCCACAAATGTCTGTATGTATTAGCTCCAATACGTCACTACATCGATTTGTTCCCTTATTTCTTTTATTAGTTGTTTTCCTCTTAACACACTTTATGCAGACATCAAAGTCTGTCATGTCAAAGGAATCGAGAATTACATGTGACATTAACCTTTCTAGACGTTGTTTGGATATATATCCTAAATGCATATGCCACAACCTGGATGAATTCTCATCGATCAATTTGCATTTCCTACCTATACTATGCATAATCATGTTGTCAACCGTAGGAGTTATAGTATTTAATTTATAAAGTTTATCAACTAAGGAATCATTGTCAACCAACATTGAATTAAAGAAAATATTAAAAAAAAAATTTCTAAATGAACAAGAATAACTTGATTTGTCCAAACAAGAAATTAAAATTAAATTTCATCTAAAAGATAGTACAATAAATATATTTTCTAAATTCAAATAGACATTAGTTCCTAAATAAAGCCTAAAAACATCAATAGATTCGACTGTAGTCTTCTTTCCATTTCCCGTATAGATGTATCTTTCACCATCAAGTAGAAGTTGGTTCCTGAGACAACTCTGCATAATGACACTTATGTGAGTAGTAGCATCAATATCTATCCATCAAGTGTCAATGGGTACAATTGCTAAATTGACTTCTGAACTAACAAAGTTGAGAAGTTTACTTTTCTTTACACGTCAATTGGCGTTTTTGGGACAGTCTTTCTTCATATGACCTTTCTTCTTGTAAAAGAAACAAGTGGACTCTTTATCCTCCTTCTTGTGCTCCTTATGGTCATTCCTCTCATAATCTACAGTTTGTTTTTTCTTTCCTTTGTTATTGATCCTCTTTCGTTTCTTACCCGCACTTTGAGAACCAAATGCTAAGTGAGCACTCTCAGATATCTCAATCTTTAGTCTCCTCTCTTCTTGCATCCATTGGGCTATAAGCTCATTCAATGTCAATTTTTCTTTTTGAGTATTATACGAAATCTTAAAAAGAGTGAACCGTGCAGGCATAGACATCAAGACGAAATGCACTAACATACTCTCAGATATATCGAGTTTTAGTGCTTTCAGACTTGTCGCTATATTGGACATCTCCATAATGTACTCTCTTATATTTTCTTTACCAGTATA
>JBBUKS010093522.1:0-27197 GCA_038050645.1 Hedychium gardnerianum
TCTTTTTACAAATTTCATAATTTTAAATAGATTTTGATCAATAACCGTTATTATACTCGACTAACTAATAGGAACTAATAGGAGTAGTACAACTGTCAACACAATTACCTAGATCCTCCTGACTCACCCAACTAGCCTAACTCTATTAAAGCTATTGGTCTATCTACCTCGACAATTTGTTTGGCACGATCATAATCTAGTCATTTCGGTCGGATCAATCAATGAAGAAATGAAAAACACCTACTAAAGGTACTTCTCATTTAAATCTGAAAATTATTTATACATAAGAATTAATATTTATTTACCTTGTTGATTAATTCACCTTGAAGCCACCTTATTAGTCTAGAAATGCAAAGAGGTTGACTTCTAAATCAAATTATTGACTGATTTTGACACAAAATCAGTGTTTTTTCTAGCAAAAAAAATATTTTTAAGGTCTAATTTGTCTGAAATACACCTTAAATAGTCTGAGCAGGATGAGTTTGTGTAACTTGAATTACTGAGCATTTTATTGGACAGTAAATAAATCGAATGTTTAACAATAAGTTTATTTATATTCGTTCAATTTTAATATATATAAAATTAGTTAAATAAATAAATTTAAATAATTTATTAAATTATTGAATAAATTTAAACATGTGTGTTGAATTTATTAATATTCATGAATAAAAATTATAAATAATTTGGAAATAATATTCATGAATAAAATTTATAAATCATATATATTAATAAAAATTTCATCAAAATGATAAATAAAAAAATAAAAAAAACTTTTAAAATAAATAAATAAATTTATATTAGGAAGTTTAATAACCAATCAAATAAATTTAAAATTATAAAAAAAAATTAAATAATTAAATAAGTTTGAAACGAGAGTTCGATAACATTTAAACGAATCAAGTTCAAGCCAAATTTGAATCAAGTTCAAGCCAAATTTAAATCAAGATCAAACTCATAAAAAAGAAAGTAAAATAAGCTTGAACAACTATTTGAACGGTTTGAAACATTTTAGACGGACTTCAAACAAATTTGAACACCATGAAGTTGATTTACTTGGTTTTAGTTCTATATTTTATATTTTCCTATCATAGTTTGTTGGATTGTGATCCTATGTAGCTCTGTATTTTATATCTTTTAGTCATAGTTCGTAAAATCATGATCCTATACAGGATTGAATCGGTAGAATTTGATCTTTAAGTTTAGGCTTTTGGGTAAAAAAAAATGACCATAAGATAACAAAAATATATAAAATTGTTGTAATAGATCCTATGCGATCTCATCGATCTTATTCTGATTCTATCGCAAAAGATGATTCTAATAGATCCTAGATCGATTTGGCAGTATACCGATCCTATGCGATCTCATCAATTCTATTCTGATTTCACCGCAAAGGATGATTCCAATCAATCCTAGTATGATTCGGATCACGATTTTATAAACTATGCTTCAAGTATCCATTTAACTTCTGCTCCTTAGAAAAACAACTGCACTATGAATTTATCATATCTGTACATCAACCTCAAACTAAAGCGTAATGATCACTGACACTGAAGAATGTTTACAAGCAAATTCTCTGATTACAGTGAATTTTTTTTTATCTTCTTCTTCTTCTTCGATTTATTACAGAAACAAAACGATACAATTCCGTATAATCAACTTGATCAGAGCATCATCTGTGCCTCGATCGACATGGCCTTTTTAAACTCTCTCTCTCTCTCTCGATCGATCTGCTCCACGGTTCCCGATTGAGCTTGTCCTCTAGCATATGAAGCATGGTCCCCGATCATCTCTGCTCCGCCCTGCCCTGTCTCTCCTGTCGTTATTTAATCCCCTTCGCAATCATGGTCCTGTCATTTTCCATCAATTTCAACCACCATTTCAAACATTAATAATTTCCTGCCCCATCCATCCTCATCGGCGTCGGCATCGTCGACGGAATCATAAATTGTTTGTTTAAGCAACAAATTTAGCTGAGTTTATCTTCTTCCTAACGTTGAAAAATATATTTGGAAACAGCTGATCAGTCGAGCTTGAATCCGCTACCTGTGCGTCGTTTTCTTTGTTTGTTCCTGAAATCTCTCTCATGAGCCGCCAAAGTCGCCGGCGGCGGAGAACTTGCCTTTCTCCTCCGCGTTGTTGCCGCCGCCGCCGGCGCCGTGGCGCAGCCCCAGCGTGAGCGACACGTCGCCGAACCTGCCCGCGGCGCCGTACGGCCGCCGGTACATGTCGATGAGGACGCCGTCGTCGAAGCCCGTAGACGGCGCGGCCTCCGACGAGGAACCGGCGTGGTGGAGCTGACCTTCCGGAACCGGAGCAGCGACACTGTGGCTCGCCAACTCGCCGGCGACGGCGCCCTTCTCGCTGTTGTCGCCATCCGGCGACTTGAACTCCTGCTGGTACATATCCTCCACCATGGGCTTCCATAGCCGGACCCGGGCATTGATGAACCAGTTGGAAACCTAGTCAGAATTCAATTCGTTAAACTACCTACCACTCCAATTAACTGATCATGATGACAAAAGCTGAAAATCACACACAGTAAAAGGAAAATAAAAATAAAAATGGACAAGATCATGATGTTCTTCGTTTCCAACTTATGGATCAAAGATCGCGTGCAGAAAGGTGAGAGATCTTTTACAATTGCGAGATCAGAGAAGAAGATAAAAACCTGGTTTCTCGAGAGACCAGTCTGCCTCGACAACAGATGCTTATCTGCATCGCTTGGATACCTGAAATTGAGTTCCCCAATCACTACCAGAGTTGAAAATTGCAGTCAAATAATTTTACTTTGTTCATCAAAACTACTAATTTTACTCATGTGATATAAAATCTATCCCTCGAATATTAACTCGACTATGCACGTGGAGCTCAAATTAAGAAGTTTTTGATGGCAAAAGATAAAATCATTATCCTTCAGAATGTTTTTTTATTATTTGAAAGGAAGAAAATCTCCAAACTGAGAAAGCTTTTGCTTTGGAGTGAAGAGGAGAGAGGAAGAAAAGACAACCTTGGCGGCAGCGCATGCTCAGCTACTTATTTAAAGTGGGAAAAAGAGGAATTTACGTTGAAGAAAGCTGTTCCTTATCATTTGCTGCTAATTATTTAATTGGGAGATCGAAGATCTTGATAATTATAAAAGTAAACCAGAGAAATTCCTAAGATCAGTTAGGGTTTTGTAATGGAAGAAAAGATCAGGCGAAAGAGAGAGAGAGAGAGGAAGACGTACGGGTGGAGGAAGTGTTCGAAAAGCCAAGCTCGCAAGACGTTGACGGAGCGCTCCGGGAGGCCGCGCTGCGGCCGCCAGGCCTCCTGCTCCATCATCCCCATCTGGTGGAACGCGCGCTGCTGTCGGAGGCTCTGGTCGATCATCTTCAGCTTCGGCGTCTCGCCCTTGGTGATCCCTCCTCCGGCGCCGCTGGCGGCGGCGCCGTCCTTGTCGCCCAGAACCTCGCACGTCTGCCGCAGCTGCGTCGCGATCGCGTCCTTGAGGCACCGGAAGTGCCGCGACATCGCCTTCTGCGCCAGCGCCGTGTACGGCGCCGCCGACCCCAACCCCATCACCGAGTCGAACGAGCTCACCACCGCCTGCATTTGCTCGCAGTAATGGCTGTATCTTCTCTCCACCTGCAAAACAAACAAATATGCAATAAAAGTGGACGTGATCAATCATTGTCTTTTTCTCGATAATTAATTTCATATTACATATCTATCGATGTTGCTGCACAGTTATAAATAGTCCACGGATTTAATTTACAGAAACAAATAGATAAACATATGGATAAAAAGACTGCCAAAAGATTTACGTGACGACAGTTCCTGCACCAACCAAACCATTGCAAGATCTCTCTGATCGAATGGTGATTCGCAGTGCAGTTATTATAATGATTGTTTATAGAACACAATGCGGAGCGAGTTCTTGCAACAGTAAACATATTGCATGCGTTGGCGTTGTGTTCATCATAAACAGTGACTAACACCTTAAGAAAGTCAACTCCCACAGCCATCGATGCCATTTTCAGGACATTTGTAAGCGAATTTGGTAAGAAATTTTAGTGAAGAGAGATGGAAGGAAGAAGAACGCGTGCCTCGTCGAGCATGGAGATGAGCTTGGCCTTCTTCCTCTGGTACTCGAATTTTTCGGCGGAGGACAATGGCGGCGCGTCTGGTTTGGAGGCCGATGAGGAAGCCGCCGCCGCTGTTGAAGTAGAAGGGCCGCCGCCGCCGCCGGATTGTCGGCCTATCCGAGCGGTTTTCGATTGCCCTGATCGTGCCACGCTGCAGAACTCCTCTAGTAGCTGCTGCGCCGCCCGGGCGTACTTGGAGCTCCGGAGCAAATTCACCACGCCTCCCATGCCGCCGCCGCCGTATACCTGCATCATCTGCACCTGCTGACTTTGACTGTGACTTTGACCTTCTTGTCGGTGAGATTGCGTTATGGGCAATGGCTGCTGCTGCTGGCTCGGGTTATTGAAGTAGAGGACTCCTTCCCTCACTTTTAACTCCTCTGCCTTGGCCATGTCGAACTGTTGCAGAGACAGAGAAAGCCCCTTCCCTTCTACGATCCCTCCGAAGGCCGCCGCCGGGTCTCCGAAGGATTGGAAGCTGGTTTGGTTAATAGGATGGTGAGGGTGTGTTGGCGGAGACGGTGATCTCCGCTGCTGCTGTGGAGGATTCATTAGGAAAAGCTGCATCGCGGCGGCCGAGTCGGCGTTCAATCCCATCAGCGGATGCTGCTGCGGCTTCAACGCCTGCGACGATGGTTCTCCAATCGAGCTTAAACCATACCAATCGGCGCCGGGGAAGGATCCTGGTGGCCTCACCGGGAGACGGTACCCGCCGGCGGCGGACATCTGGCTAGCCAGCAGCTCCGTCGCCGACGGACCCGCAGGGAAACCGAACATGTCCGACAACATGTTTCCGGCCCCGGCGATGCCAGCAGCCGACTCGTACACGCTGCTCCCGGTCTGGGTTTGCCCATCTATCTGAACCAGCTGCTGCGGCTCCCCGGCGGCGTCGACGAACCCTTGCACCCTCAGCTTCTCCCGCCGGCTCTGCTGCGCCACGTGCTGCTGCTGCTGTTGCTGCGGCGGCGGTTCCTGACTCAACGTCGACCGGTCGAACCCGTCGGAGAAGCTGAAGAGGCCCTGGTGGTATCCCTGGGACATTGATGTGCCCCCGGCAGCGGTAGTAGCTCCAAAAGGCGGCGACTTGAGGCAGCGTCACAATTCCCATGCCGTCGCCGTCGTCTCCTTCTTCATCATCCCGCCGCAGCCCCAACTCTCCTCCACCTTACAAACTAGCCGACAGATCACGAACACCTCCACATCTTCAATTCCCAATAACCAAATCGAGCAAAATTAAACCAGATCACAGAAAGATCACGAGATCTATTTATAAATCAAATCAAATCAAATCAAACATTACCCAGTCTCTGAGGCAGAGGCCGGCGATAGAGGACTTCAGGCACAAAAGACATCGTTGTCTAACCATGGGACTGAAAGCTTAATCTCAAGCAGCTCCTCCATCTCTTTCTTCCTCTCTCTTTCTCCTCCTCCTTCTCCTCCACCACCACTTCCGAAAGAGAGAAGATGACTCCAGAAATTCAATAATCGAAAAAAAAAAAAGAGGAATGAAATGGAGGCTGGTAGCAGACAGGCACAAGATAAAAGGTCGCTGTTCCTCTATAGACGCCTCCTTATCTTTTCCTCTTCCTCAAAAAAAAACATCCAATAATTCAAGCCCTTCCTCTATATCAGAGAGAAGAAAAATAAAAAAGAAAGAAAGAAAGAAAGAATGAATGAAAGAAAGAAAAAAAAGAAAAGCGGAAATTAACCATGTCTCTTTTTCATCTTTGATTCTGCTTGCTAAATTAATAATCAAAAAAATTAAAAAAAAAAAACAAAAACAAAGTTGGTTTGGCTGCCCTTTTCTTTTATGCAACCTACTAGCTCTGTATTATAACTACACACACATGCATGCATATCGATCGTCCTGTGAATTTTGTTGGGTCAGAACTCAGAAGCTGTAGGTAGGGTTAGCAGGGCTACAGGTGAAATGCCTAAAGTGGAGTGTAGCACAGCACACTTTGGCCCCCCTCGAAGGAAAGAGATGGAGAGAGAGAGAGAGGGGAATATGATAATATTCGATAAAAAAATGAAATTTATCATTTAACATCTCTCCAAGAGAAAAAGTAAATAAAAAAAATCGATTTTTTACTTAAATTAAGTCGATCGATCATGGTGGGAGGAACGCGAGAGGAATGGGGAGGTGGCATATGAGTCATTGCAGTGGCCTGCGAGGGAGGGCCAGCTTAAAGGAACAGATAAGGTGGTGAGTCCCGACCAGGCCATAAAAGGAGGCTTCATCGGACGGCAGGATCGGATAGATTAGATAGATATATGGGATCTGATTATCAGTCGCCAGGGCCGGGCCGTCATCGGACGGCAGGATCGAGGCGGTGGCGGTGGCGCGACGGGGACCGTGTATTCCGTCGGCTGCCTGATGATGATCAGTCTTGTTGACAATGTGTATGGTGTACAGATTGTGATTTAGACACTTCACCGAATCTTATTATTATTATTATTTTAATAATTTAAATATTTTTCTTTTTGAATTAATTAATTCCGGTAAAGATCGATCCGATTTCATATAAATTTTTTATCGACTATTAGAATAAATTTAAAAAGTATAAATAGATCCTGATGGATGTCCTAACATCACAAATGATTCGAACATCACACAGACGAATGTTTCGAACCCTCGTTGCATGAGAATTCATCTTATCTCTTACCATCGCACCATGTCTCGGGTATGAGAAGTTGGTTGTTGGGTATGGATTTGCTTGTATTTTTGGATTTACTCGATGACGTAGCGCAAGCTATTGATCTTGTTGATTCGATTATGAATATCGAAAATAATCTTATACAATCTATTGATTCAATAGAATAATAAGAAAATAACCTAAATAATGATAAAAATTATTCGGATAAGATTTTAAACAATATTTTTTAAGTTCAAAACTAAATGGTTATGAATTCCACTCAAAAATTAATCGTAAATCTCTGAATAAGTTTTGATTTATTAAAAGTCACATAGTTCAATCTAAATTAAAAAGTTATGACTGATCAAAGTTTATTCGCCCGTGACCACCAATCAAAATGATCTCAAAACTTCAAGTTCTATTGTTCCGCATCACTCGATGAGCGAATCCGAAGAAGACCTCCCACCTTCAACAAGATTAGTTGAGCCCAAACACTTGGATTATAAAATAAAAAAATTGTTTAAGGCTAGCTAATTTAGTGTAATTCGGATTGGAGTTAAGTTTAGATTATATCTACACCTATTCTCTTTAATACAATAATAATAATCAAGCCTATTCTCTTTAATAAATAATAATAATCAAGTCGTATGAAATCAGCTAAAAGTCTTTTTTGATGTTTTCTTCTCATTTATTAGGTCTATTCATTATAGTTGTATATAGTATTTATTAATTGTTCAAATATATATTTATATCGAGTGATTTTTTGATATATAATTGAAAACTCTTGTAAAAAAATATTGAACTAAATAATATTAAATCTGAAATAATCGATTTGATTTTATAAAAGTTTTTCATCGGCCATTAAAATAAATTGGAAAGCGTTCACGACGAATGGTCTAGAAATCAAACATCCCATGATTGTGCGTTTATTTAGAAGAATTTTTTTTACAAATACATCATAGCTAGGGATAGAATCGCGAATGTTTGGATGATAATTTGATATCCTTTTGTTGCATTATAATTTCATAGGCTTATAACTCTTGTAGGAGAATATTAGGGTGCTATAAATCTTAGGACATTGCTATGATCTTAAATTAGATACAATAATATTTGTATGACATTTAATGATTTTTTAGAGATTAAATGTAGAGGATTAATATATTTATATTATTTTGAACTTGATCTCAATCTTAACTCAACCATAATGCTTTACGTCCACCAAACCTCTTGATTTTTTATTCATAAGCACCAACCCTTATAAAACTATTCATTAATTAAACCTCTCTACCAATATTACTTAATTTTATATAAACTAAAATAATTCTTACATATTAGTGAAAAGTTTACCAAATTTAGTTCGCTTACTATTGCATCAAACAACTCTTAGTTCCTTAGAACTATTTAAAATTAAGCACCCGAATCAATCCTTGGTCCACCTCGATCGTCACTTGGCTAAACCTAGGGCATCATAATCGTATTCATCGAGTATCACGTGCTAAAGGGGTGACGGTGTAGACACTATAGATCTCGCTTATCTTCCGAGGCCCACATTTCTTATTCATTATTTATTAGGTTGCAAGTCGCACATCTTCCATCACTTGTGTTGAAATAAAGTTTCCAATTGGCCTAATTTTTTTTTTTCTAGAGTTGTTATCTTCTCATTTATTTCTTAGAAGAAAACTATTCGCATACACATCATAGAATATTACTCCTACCAATATAATCTAGCGCATTAAATCATTAGTGTTTGTAAATTCAATTGAATCCAAAGACTTGTCCATCAATTTGCTATTATTCAATTCAACTTCGAACAATATTTTTCTTCTTCTTTCCATCCAAGTTTTGCGGCATATATTTTAGGTTTTCATGTAAATTAATAAATTGAAATAAACAAATTGTGGAGCTTATGTCTAGTAGATATGTACTATTTCAATAAAGTAGGTACAAATTGAAAGAACCTATGCTCTAGAGCTTGGAGGATGTCGATATATACATGTAAAATTAGTATTTTATCTAAATTTTCTTGGCATTTATCATCGCATCTTCGCGTACAAAGTCTTTATACCATGAGACTACTATCCTTTCACATTACTTCATTTGACTTCATTTGACTTGGGGTGTTTGTAGGGTGGAGAATTTGTAGTTTAGAAGGAAACTTGTTTAGCTTTTAATTTTATCTTAAATATTAAGTTGAATGAAAAATATATAGATCACGTGTGTCCCTTCAAGTGTATCTATAAATATAGCATCGAAAAAGACTCTTCCCCTTGTTGTCTAATTAGAATCCTTCCAAGTGCAAATGCTTGTTTGCTTGTGAATAAAATATTTCTCCTCCTCACCTAATGCCTTTTATCCACACGCATAAAAAATATTTTAATAATAATAATAATGATAATAAAATCATTTTTTTAATATTTTACTAATTTGAAATAGCTCGTGACTGACCAAACTTTGTTTTCTTGGTTTCATTTCAGCTTACTCTTCTTTCATTAATATAGAAAGGTGAAATTGACTATTGACACTTCATCTTTATTCTATACTCAAACTTGGACTCTTTCTCTTCTCCTCTCTCTCATATGTAAGCATGATGACCATTTTAAGATCCTCTAGGAGTTATTAGTTAATATAAAATGTTATCGTCAACATATTTAGGCTCATTAATAATTAATTTTCTATCCTCTTTCATATATTGAATTATTCAAGCTAGTAATTATTCATAATTTTTTTTTTTTTATTAATCTTGAAATAAATTGACGAGAGGATGGAGATGAATATTTCATCTTTTGTCATTATGATAATTATTTTAAACTACTCATTTAGGAAGTTATTTGATATCATAATTTATTTTTCTTTTAAATGTCTTGAGATGAGTGCATCATCTTTTACATAATATTATGATATTTTTTAAAGGAGAATTATATGTTAAACTATTATATTTGTATCTTAAAGATGTTTTTGATTAATTTGCTATATATATATATATTTGATAATTTAGTTGTCTAAATTTTATTCAATTAATATTAGAGAGAGACGATTTTCTTTTGATTTGTCTATTGAATGAATTTAAAACATAATTCATGTATATTTAAAAGTTAATCTCTGGAATATTCATCTCTATTAAAATTTAAATTCTGATCAACTTATTTATTTCTTTAATTATTTTATCATTACATGGCAATATTAATTTGCTATAGATGAATAATGAAAAGGGAGAAGGCCAAACTTTGGATCAAGAAATAGAATAATAAGAAATATTCTAATAATATTTTATCATGTTTGTTTGTGAACTTCAAGTTAGGGTTTGCTCTGAGCTTTTGAGTAGATACAGTTTGTTTTTTTTACTTGTTGGATGCTGATGGAAGTTGTGGCTAAATTGTTGGTTTCTCACCACGTTAGTTGAGGGTTTCTTCGAATGTTTTTTTTTGTTAGCATGAATTTAATTTTTTAAACCGATTAATTATAATTATCGGGATAAATCAAAAAACACTCGTGATATATTATTCAAATGATCCGCTTTCTCAAACTCACTACTCATTATAAAAAAAAAATCTCTTATAATTCACCATAACTGAATCTCGATCTTAAGATTCTCACTTGGAGTGTTTTCTTATTGAGAGTTAATATGTCTCGATGTGTTTGTACATACTTTTTTTTATCAACACCAGGTATTTAATTTACACCAAATATTTAACTTACATCAATTAATCATGAAGATGACTGATCCGACCCTATAAAAATTTCTTATCGATTTATCAAGATAAATCAAAAAACACTCACAACAAACAACTCATCAACTTAACGTTCTTAGATCAATCGTGAGTAAGGTAAAACTTGAGCAACTATTTACAAGCACCTACTGAAATTCTCAGGGACATGTTTTAAAAAGAGAGACATTATTATGATCGAAAAAGTAAAATAAAAAAAATCCAATAAATACTACTATCAATATCAAAGTACAGTTCTAAAAATTCAATTTCCATTAACCTTTATGATCTTGTACACATAGGAGGTTGGACACCCAGAACAAGTTAGTGAATCAACCTAATTAGAAAGGGTAACCAACCTCTAGGTTCAGCGTGGGAAGTAAAAAAAAATCAATCTATATACTTAGCAAGAGAAGACTTAAAGGCCTGAAGTATGATGAAACAGATTGGAATCTAAATGTTGGCTCTGACACTGCCATGGATCGCGACAGAACCTACCACGAGGGTGCTTAGGTGATTGGGTTGGTCTGCGATCTCGAAAGAATCATGAATTTTCCACTGTTAGGGGAGTGATATTTTGCTCACCCAAACAATGGACGCAAATGCTCAAACTAAACGGTACATGAAATGACTCAATATAGACGGCCTCGACAGTTTGAAGCCTCACAATGACAAGGACGTCCCTCTCCGGGTAGTAGCTCGGTACGATAGTCATACGATAATTCTTCCCCTGTGGCAATCTGACAAAGGATAGAAAAATAAGAATAACTGTATGCAAAAAGATAAATAGGACAGGAGAAAGATGCCATACATCTCGACTTGCATATAGACCGATATGAGCAAGCTGGATGTCCATGCTCTCAACAAAAACTAAATGATCAACTAGATTGGGTGAACAGCTGTAGCGATTTGGAAGATGATAAAATAAATGTCAGGAGCATTAAAAGGCTAAAGAGAAGAAACACTGCCTGGAATATATGCCTCTTCATAAGTTGCAAAAGGAAGGACCGCAAAGCATAAGTATTTTACCTGTGATTGATGAATCGTGCAACATTCCCATGTTTAGTTGCATCAATGACACATGGCACCATCCCACCAATCGACTGTCGGGTGCCTTCGACATGGGCACCGATGTCATAAATATAGCTACAGCCATCAGAGTCATATCTGAAAATAATGGAGAATCAGCATATAGAGGATATGCAAAGTAACACACAAGTATGAGAATCAGCATAGATGCATTAGAATTTTGAAGCATAGCAAACCTCTACCTCTTTGTGTTCGCCTCCTCGACATTCAAGACCTCTCCAATGTACTCGCAAATGAAAGTGCCACGTGAAATAGTCTCCCCAGCCCTGACTGCCCAACCCTGCAAGAACAGACATACTTAGTCAAGGATTAACAACTTTTGAGGACTTGCAAACGTTTACCTTCTTTTCTGTTCTGAATATTTCCAGCTTAATTTGAACTCCATTCTGCAATACTCTGTTGGGACATGTTGCATCACACTTACAGCATGAATTGCATTCTTGGACTAGGAGATCTTCCTGCAAAAATTGTAACAAGATTTCTTACAAAGGACAATATACTCACCAAAAGTATTGAAATTTCATTTGATGAATGATAAAATTTCTACACAAGCACTAAAGCAACATCAATGTAAAAGGTTAAGATGGTTTATCACACCTATTCAAAGGAAATCATCATTAATAGGACAGAATGGATGAGTAAAAAAAACTCATCGGGTTCCCTTTAAAGTGATAAAATTTTAGAATAATATGGCACAATCATATAGTATCCGAGAACAATTAAGGATAACTCTAATTGAGGATAAAAATGTGATATAATATATATATATAGATTAAGATAGTCTAGGCATGTTCAAAGATAACAAAAAGATTATATAATTAGACAAGTTGAAATAATTATAATTGAAGGTGTAAGAAATAAAGATTAAACAATATTCTATTTAATGTAATTCAAACTGATTTAAGAGATCTGGATATTCCTATCAATATAGCCTCTTTTTTTTTTGGATAATTCATATATCCATCTCTTCGAACCGATTAATCCTGGAGTTTTGAATCTTATCAATATAGCCTTGTTTTTTTTAGTTGGCATCAAGTATCCAAGCCTTTGGCCTAACTATTCCTGGGATGACCGGCCCAGCTCCAAAGTTTCCCACCGGTCATCGAGTAAATCGGGGAAACCCACGTGGAGGTCCATCCTGACAGCCAGCGTTCTTGGATCCGCTACCCATTAAAGAGAAAATCTCCCATAATACACAGCAATTGAGTATCAAACTCCAGATGTCTGATCTATCGTTGGAGGGCCTAACCACGGCACCCTGCCCCCGGGGGCAATGTAGCATTGTTTACTCATAGAGAAAGTGGTGAACATAGAAAAAATTGGGAAAATTTGAGGGAAAGTAGATTTTAATATGTTGTTTCTATGGAGAGAAAATGATGGAAGATAGAAAGTTGGAAAGATCAAAGACCCAACTTTTTTCCAAAAAAATGAGAAGAAAGTAGCTCCTTCCTCAGATTTACCTACCCTGATTCCAGTCTTTCTCTCCATGATTATCTTCATCAGGTGCTAGCAACAAGGACTACTCACCTCAAGTCTCACTCACCACAAGCACTGGCTGGGATTACTGCTGCTAGCGAACTATAAGGGGGCAAAGACAAAGGAGACAAAAGAAGATCAGAGTAAAAGTGGTATTTTATCAAATCCTTTACATCTTTCCAATTTTTTCTCTTCCCAAATAAACAGGTTTTTGCAACTTTCTTCTCTCCCTGTTTTCTTTCATTCTCTGAATATCCACTTCCCCAACTTTCTCTCTTTCCTAATAAAGACGCCCTTACTCGATTGCAGACAAAATCACCAACATGAAGGTAAACAGCTACATGAGAATATACACTAGGATGTCATGTAGAGGATTCCATCAAGGTCATATATAGTCATTGTAGAAAAACCCTAGAGGAAGCAACCTTTGAAATAAAAGATGGTTCATTTGACTAGTCAGGCATCTATTTTCAATAATCTAGGTCACTATCGAGTATCAAGAGACAAGTTACAGTTCTCTAGTGTGATGACATCATTATCATCACAAATCTTCATTTTCATCAAAATTTAAAGATTCTCTCTAATACCCCAATAACAGGATATGAACACCACATATCCCAGACACAAATTATACAAACAAAGTCTGAAAGTGACAACACTAATATGATGCAACTTGATTTGTTTATTAGATAAATTACATGGTATAACATTGATTTTTTAAAGACTGACAATTTTATTAAATTATGATACAGTTATCACAAGAATTTGCAACCCGCGTGCAATCATATTCCTAGGTTTTTGTTTGTTTTAGCTGATCAATAATATTTTGTAGAGTTTTCATAGCCTACTAAATAAGTCCTATTGAAACTCCATTCAAATTGCATGAAAAGGTGAGCTAGAATGGATTAAAATTGCATCTATCCTCTGATCAATGACGAATCGATGCACAAGCATACACTGTCTTCCAGATATTTCTAAATCAATAAGGTCAGAATATTGCCTTTCTCAATGAAAAACTAAAAGAGGCCTTACAATATACATGAATTTGGTGGTTACCAAAGTCTTGCTCTAGTCAATATTTGATGCCAAAAGTGTTTCAAATTGCACTAAGCCCACTAATTCATAGAATATCTCCAATCTGAAAGAAAGTTAGGGCCCAGACACATTAAATGGGTTCAGCTACTAGATTCTTCAAGCGCCAACCTCTAGTTGAAAAAAAGTAGCCACTTTTATTCTTATAGAGTAGCACTTTTGATGCAATGACTATTGAAGTTGTTGCCTTTGAATGAAATAAAGTTGATTAAACTGAACATGATTTGTTTAAATCAATACAACTTCATTAGAAGAATTATGATTATTAGAAGGGTCAAGGAGCCTACAATTTATCATTCAAGATGGTTTTTGTCTCAGCAAATTCATCTTTGCAATCCAAATGATTCGCTAAAGAGTGTTTATTGCCTGCAAAATGCATGCCAACTCCGCAAGTTGATATAAAGACATTATGGTTTACACATGATAGAATTTTTTTGACCAAACTTACAAGCATGGCTTGATTGTCAAACTTGTAAATTAGAATAATGTGCCCATGCACAGCTTTGCCAATGCCCCACATTCCACTGGAAGACTTAAAAGTTTTAATTTTTTTTATTAGCTTTAACACGAGCCATGACAGTTATGATTGTTGATTAAGCAATTGAATATATTTAATAAAATCATACGTTTCATTCATTGAACCAAAATTTATACTAACATATAACTAAATATTTCTATCAGAGTTAGCCTATATATTCATCCAAGTCTAGTGTCTTAGAGATATTGCATTATCATAAACCAGCTTATGGTCTAATTTATTTTATTCTATTTTAATGTTAAACTTTATTGTTTTTGTTTACTATTTCTAGTAAACTTGTCTATTTGCCCTGGATATAAGATGATGTTATTTAAGGTCTGAAAGAGTTTCTCTTCTCACTGTTTTCAATCATCCAAGAAATAGTACAAAATTTTATATTTTGAAGATTATCCTCTCTACTGAGATTGCCGATTGAAGCACATAATCCCATGATATCAACAGATGAGCCCCACAATATATCCTAATGTTGAGTCACTAAGGTTGGTTCAGTTTGCACAACACATTCTATTGTAGATCAATTGGATAAATGAAACTCAAGCAACTAGATAAATAAATTACCTCCGAGACTATCCGGCCTTTCTTATCATAAGCACATCTACAATGCATTGAGTTTCCAGTGGCATCTTTAGCATTCATATGATCAGCATCAAATAAATATATATGACTGCAACTTTCAGGATAGCACATTGCTTCTGGGCAGTTGCAACCCAGTTGTAAATCCTGCACAAATATACTAGGAAGCCAATCATTCACTATAATGTCAGCATTACTTAGATTAAGAAATTATTCCTATAGAAAGAAGGTATAGCTTTTGCTGCAACTAGCATTTCAATCAAAATATATGAACTCAGCAAGTACCTTTGCCTCCAGAGAAAGATATGATCCTATCAACTGTTTAGTTATATATTTAAATTCTTTCCAAGGCATATGAGGTCGAGGTTCTTGATCATAGGTCCCTTCATGAGATGCTATAAGGAAAGAATCCTTCAAATAGTCATCAACAACACAAGTAATGGGAACTGCTTCTTTGCCAAAACTCACATCATCACACAAAATAATGCCTTTCTGCACAGATTTGAAGTTAAGATGTTCTGGGTTGAGAATATAGTGACTTTCATCCATCTCCCAATTTGCATTGCTGCAAGAAGCTTCCATGTGTGCAGCAGTTTGTGCAAGTATGGATTTGGAAGCAAGTAGAGGAGCTAAAGAATCTGTCTTTTGTAAAGTCTTGCATCCTTTAGGGCAGATGAATCCATCTAGATGCCAACCTACTTGGATATTCTGCTCACTGCAAAGCTTTAACGCCTTCAAGTAAACATTCGCCGGCAGGAACCCATACTTAACCTCCAATGCATAATGAAAATTAGTTCTGCAACACGCAGAACTTGCAACAGAAAGTAGCTCAGGGCTACTTGGCCGAGGCTTTGTTTTCTGGATCTTAGATATAAAGGTTTCTGCAACTCCTGAGCAATGGATATCCAGTAGCAGCCCAAGACCCAATGATTCAGGTGAATGAGTATTTTGTTCTTTGACAAAGTGTATGGAATGAGAAGACTTGCTATGCTTTGGCATGCCAAAACTAATAAGGCCTTTATATCTCTTTGATGCATCGAAGTTTTTCTTAAATCTTGGATAGAAATTCCTATTACGCTTCAGATGGTGATTTCCTCTCTGTTGAGGAAATTGGATGGTAGAATTTCGGTTCATATGGGCAACTTGGTGATGCCGACCAAGATCAGGTAGTAGATCAAACCTTAATTCACAAGACCTACAGGTGAATTTTTGGGAACCCTCATGGTTTTCAGTGGCATTGTTACTACTACTGACTATATTGTTTATCTCTATTTTTGGCTGAAGATATTCATCCAGGGGTCGTAGATTAAGGTTTGGTAATCTAAAATCCATTGAATGGCATGACAATATGTGTTGCCATAAGTGATCAGAACTGACAAAGTGACTATTGCAAGACATGCATCTGAAGATTATTGAGTTTTCAAGGAATTGCATTCCATGTCTCTCTTTTACATGTGTTTCCACAACTTTTCTGTTGGTAAATGATGTCATGCAAACAGCACAAGAATATCCTCTAAAAAGCCATCGAGCCTCCTTTTTATGCACTTGAGTCCAGTGTATACCAAGAGTATGGTCATCAGTGAAGACCTCAGCACAAATTTTACACTTAATACTTATTTCATAGTTTTTATCATTATTTACTGTGGGCATGGGTATTTTGTCTTCCCAGGATGATTTTTCCCTGTCTTTATCCATGTTGAAACCCCAAATATTTGAAAGTTTATCTCTTTCACTTGCCACCAACTTCAATAAGAAATCTCCTGTTGGTGGATCTTTCATGGCTTCAGATAATATCCATGATAATGTGTCACCTCTTGATACTGGCCTTTGACAGGACAGACTAAGTTTCATGAATCCATAGAGAAGTTCACATGCTTGGTGTAAACACAACGTTTCCCTCCTTGAGCTGCACTGATTCAGGAGATTCAAAAAAATGTCTTTTGATACTAGCCGACTCCTACCATTTCTTGCACGTTTAAGAAATTTCGGAAGGTGGTTATTGCAGTATAATGTGTGCCTCGTGGCGTACTCTAGACATTGATCATCATTTTTTTGATGTTGGCTTCCTATGCAGCGTGGTAAATCTGGACGACTACTTAGAGGAGCAGGTAATGCATTGTAAAGCTCAGATGTTTTCATCAAGCAATCTCTTTCATCTGAGGTTATGCCAACCACAACTGGAATTAAATTTTCATGTGTTGTCTGAATTTCTCTTGGTGATGTAAGCTCATTGTGAACCATGTTTGAGCTAGAAGAACTTTCCAAGACCAGATTGTCATTGCTACCTCCCCTGAAAGTGATCCCCAAGCAATGACTTTTGCTATGCATTGATCCATGACTTCCCAGAAGCTGATGTTTCTTACAAAATGTGGATCCTTGTCGAGCATGATGCTTACAGTTTCTGCCATGAGTTGTTGTGCCCTTGCACATGGGGACTTCAAGAGGAATTGTTTGCGCCTCCTGAGAAAGCTTTTCTGGATTTCGAACATTCAGGTGGGCACAACAGTAAATATGGCCATCACTTGCCCATCTTCCACACTGTCGTCCTTTAGATAGGACAAAAGCTTGACATTGTCGATATTTTTCTTTAGCTTCTAATTCATTTTGAGTGAACAGCAAGACTCTGTTTTCTCTTACTGTTTTTGGAAAAATATCCACTTGAGATGACTGAATTAGCTTTACATCACTACGTTCATCTACAAACCCATTGCATGTCTTGGCCAAGGATTGAGATTCCGATGACCCAGCCACCGCATGTAGTTCTTCAACCTTAAATGACTCACATGGAGGCTGAGATTTCACAGATTCTTGGTAACTTTTGAAATCAACTTCTATCACATTGTTCTGAGAGAGTTTGGGAGTAGCACAAATTTCTGCTTTGCAGATTTCAAGTTTTGAGTGCTTCCCACTAGCTTCATTTTTCACAACCAAAGAACCACTCACATTCTTTGGACCTGTGTTTCCATAAACATGAGTTGATGGAGAGGAAAAGAACAATTTCATGGCATCTTGTCTCCAAGTTTTCCATTCAGGACCTAACTCAGGCTGCGTTGGTGCATTCCACAGCTCATTAATTTTCACCCAGAATATTGAATCCATCAACTCCTGGTTCATGAAAGAAGTGGATCATCCAGAAGAATTGAAACTAGTTAACTGAATAGGTAGGCAAAAATTGTAATGTAAAGTTTGGTAGCAAAGACAACCAGACATATCACACGGTCCTAGATTTTTAAAAGGATTTACATGCATGAACTAAAATAATTAATCCAAGGTGGACAGTACGTACACCAAAATTGATCTTAAAACACAAGAATTAGTATTACAGAAAGTTTTATTCACATTATCAAACGATAGGCATCCTTATGTAAACCAGCCTACCCACACATGGTTAATAACAAATTTTCAGGTAAAATGAGAATAAAAATAGCAATTAAAAACTTAAAATTTAACTTATCTAATAAGAACATATTTAAGCTCATCAGGACCAATTTACCTGCAAGTGCTCTCACTAATTTAATTTGCTGAAAAGAAGCAATTACCATAAAGAACTTGATATTTGTAGCTTCTCCCAATTAACGCTATTTTCCAAATTCTAATATATACTACTTTCAGATACCAAAGAGGAAATTGAACTAAAAATATAATAGCTTGAAGACTCTATTGGCTATTGATCAACATAATATCATTTTGGCACCATCAACTAATACCCATATAGTGATGACATAGGTAAATGTCATTATCTTGCCTAACCAACACAGTTTTGATGGTACAAACTGAGACAGCTTGTTTCGACTGACACCATTTGAGACACGAAGATTCTCTTCCCATGACTCATCCTTTGATTTCATTTATTGGTCATAAGGAGGAGATGAATCACTTAAAAATAGAAGAGAGGAAGAGGAGAAGCATTGACCAGAGTACTATTAGCAACAGAGAAGAGTGATACTAGAAGCAGAGAAATTAAGATTTATTCATATCTTGTACGTGTTTGTTGAAGTTCTAGATGTATTAGCCAAAATGTAAATCCCAGTGGCTAACCGAATATATTTATATGCATGTGTAGAAACTAATTTTAGTACGGATGTCCTAGGAGGATTATTTAATTAGGGCTTTAGGGAAACTATGGGGTTTATCCCACTAGGATAATAGAAAGAACTAATGCACTCATCCAATGCATAACACTCATTTTTTCAGCATTAGTATGGTATAATCACTAATCAAAATATTTGTTATACTAGTGTAACTTGTTGCTTTAATTCAACTTTCTAATTGCTACAGGTTTATATTTGAAGGTCAACAAGTTAAGTGCAAGAGGATTATGAAATCAAAATTCATTTGAGTTGATCTTTGAAAGATAGAAGAAAAAATAAAGTGCTAAATGGGAAAGAGCGACAAAAATATTGAAAATTTAAGATAAGGTCATGGCAAGATGAGTCGTTTATCGTTACAATAGATGTCAAGTGAAAGTGCAATGATGTATACTCTCGAAATAGGTTACTTATCAAATTTTTGGTTCATGATTGAGGCCAATAAAGAAGCCCCCATCTCTCCTATCAAGGTATCTTCACTTCTGATAAAAATTATCTTCTTTGTCCCTTTTGGCTTTCTTAGTGTAATATCAAACCAATCTCCTTTGTTTTAAATATTATATTAGGTTTTCTACAAAACTAAAATGATCCTAGAGATAAAAAAACCACATTACCTCTTTTTATTGAAACATTTCTAGAATAAAAATAAATTAAAAAAAGAAGTGTAGATGATGTCCTTAATATTGAAAGCAGCGCAACCAATAATATTTAATAAAAATAATCAAATAACATTAAATATATGAATATTCAAAAAAGATATACTAAAATCAGAGACAAGTGTATCAATATGCAAAGTATTTTTAACAAAATGTTTAAATATATACCGTTTAAGAATGTAGAAATATAATCGATCTAAAGCCATCTAAAAATTTAACATTGGTTGATGAAGGAAAACAACCATCAAGTTTTCTAACTTCATTAATATTGTTGTTTGACAAACTTGTTAGTTGGACACCAATGTTCAAATGCACTCAAGCCCAATAAATGACCCCCTAAAAGAATATAGTCACATATCTTGCTTAAGCACAATAAAAGAACAGCAATAGTCCAATACACTACCATGTTATATCTAGTGTATCAACAGCATGCATTTTAATACTGATCCAACCCAAATTCACTGCTTCTCTTCATAAAATCAAGAATACTAGAACATGTGTATTAATATAACTTAACAGAATAAGATGACAAATCTAGCTGGATAAAGTAAGCCAGCAATAGATTGCAATTATCCATAGGATGGATCTATAACTACTTATTAAAATCTTAAAATTCAAACTTCATTTTTTCATACCTCTATAAGTGTTTCAATAGAGCCAGCACTTTGTGCATTCTGACATTTATCTTTCCAGGAAGACAAATTATTCAGAAGCCAAGTATTATCTATATAACAAGGGAGAATCATCTGCAAGAGATCAACAAGCAAAACAAAGATATATCAGAATCCAGCCATCTTAATCTATTAAGCTCTATAGGCAAGTCAATTCCCTACTGTGTTAAATTGCCAATTAGAGGCTGAATGAGGTCAACAAAAGGAAAATTGGATTCAACAATAAGAAACCAATAAAAAATGGTAATAGTAGATGAGGTTGTACCAACTACCAAGCAAGATTTTCAAATGCATATTGTTGTAAATTATCCATAATAAAAAATAACCACTAAAATTGAGTAATTGGCAATTTAAATAGTCATCAGTAACTTAATAAATATAAACAAAAATCAGTTTAACCACAAGCAATCAGCATTTACGTTTCCAAAAGTTAACTAATTAATAAAACATTTAATGAATATCCAAAAAAACTAAAAATATAAAGGCAATTAAGTGACTGAGGGGAATCATCATTGATTTCATCATATTCCTCATTTGCTATAGTAAGTGAGAAGGGTGGCGCAGGTGCCCTGTTATTGATAGCCACCAACCAATAAATTGGCTATAGTTGGTGAGTCTAAAGAAGAAAAAATTTACATCGCATATGCTCTGTAATCTCTTGCTAGCACATTTGGTCCACCCACATATTGACAGATTATATAACCACATAATCGCAGTTTGTATGGTGTAAGATGTGGAGAACTGTTGCATTCATGGACCACCATGTAGAACAACCAAGTACACAATAATAAATCTAGGAAAAAAACAAGGTTTTGGTCTTGCTTGAGTCCTACCTTCTTTTAGTGAATCCATATATACAGAACTCAAAAAAATAGGTGAAACAAAAGGTATTTTCTACTTCTAAAAGTAAAAGTTTCAAAAGCATGGGTAATCAAAAATTACCAGTTTTAAAATGAATAATGAATAAACTTGAAAAAGTAAAATGATTTATTTATTTGAATTCAAGATGGTGAAAGTATATCAACCAAATGAAAATGCAAAATATTCAAAAGGTATAATAAGATTATAATTGAATCTACCATGCAAATTCAATCTAAACATTGGATAAATTTTTTATTCATAGAAAATAAAATCAAAGATCTTGAGAAATACCAAATGAAAAGAAGACATAGTTTCAGGCAATGATAATAAAACACCAAAATTAAAGAAAGTTATTTGGCAGATATTCAAAAGAATAAATCCTCGACTGATACACAAATCAAATTATTTATGAAATCTTTCATTAGATAAGCAATATCATTCATTTGTTAGGAAATAATCACAAAAAGAAAAAATGCGGCAAGGAATGACACATCTTAATCTTGCCATCACAAATTCAATGTCAATAGAATCATACCAAAATAAGCACAAGCAGTTTCTATCATAGTTATGATCAGTTTGCCATTATATTCTTCATCATTGCAAATGATTTTAATTTTTTTTTTAAATACCATAGTCATATTCATAAGTCAATTTAAATGAAGTAACCATGACTATTTGATGTGTTACAAGCCATGTCTTAGTCCATGATTTCGCAACAAGAAAAAAATAAATGCGAGAGAGTAAAATAATAGCATTTATCATCCATACCTATCTTAAAGAATAGACATAAGCCTCTAATACACTTAAGCAAAATAGGAGAAATTCATACTTGATTTAGAAAATAAAGTTAAAAGAAATATTATATGAATATTTGACCTATCTAATTTGCTTTGAAATGATTAATATTATGTAATATAGATTATTATGTTATAAGAATTGTCTTGAAGGATTTGATAAGGACTCAGATTATATGCACACAAGTAAATAATTTCAATTGTTGTACTCTCTTAGCCTATGACGTGCATCAACATGTTCATATATTTTTCATTATTTAAGTGCAATTTTCTCCTATCATCTGCATATGCCTGTCAAATATGTTCATCAACTCTTCGGCTAACTCAGATAGATGAGAAGACAATTTTTTTTAAAAAAAAAACAAATCAATATTAATTTGGATATCATAAAAAAATAAAAAAATCTCCTTTGTTGTGCAAAACCCTAAAAACTGACACTAGGAAGCGTGCAAAGAATTTTATACCAAGTAGGTCTCCAGGAAATGACTTGTCATGATTTCTCTGATCCAAATTTCACTAACCCAACCATTTCCTGCCACACCCAACTTAACAAAAAAACTCAATGAAGTAGAATCGTCAATATCAGACCCATCCCTGGTCAACAAGTTTAAAAACTGTACAAACTAGTTTACAGAATCTTAAAAAAAATCTTGTTTACAGAAGTATGATAGTCTTTTCTGTATGTAATCATTTTATTTTGTGTCTTGTTTGAAATCCCAAATGAACTGCCTAGCTTAACCTTCTTATAACCATATTTAGTCATGTAATATGCGTACACATTTAATAATGGTAGGGATCAAATTCTTGACATGATTAATTTGTTGATGCCTGTGTCATGTTTTGCAATTGGTTATTGATATATAAAATTATGGTAGGGATCAAAAATAGACAAACCTATCCAAAAAAACAACAAAGAATGTAAAGCTAATTTTTAAAATGGTTACTGAGAGAAGGAACTTACAGTTTGGAGCATCAAAAGCATTCTTCCAAAATCAGGATAATCTCTACATTGAGAAACTTCTCTAGCAAATTCTTTCCAGAAGGCAGCTTTCCGGACATTCTCAATTACAGCCTGGAGAAAGTAGAAAATATACAAAAAATGTACCATTGGGATAAAATAATGCAATGACACATTTATGATATTGCAATAATATCACCTCTATGTGCAGATGATCACTAATATTTAGCATTGTTACAGCAAGCTTTTGCATGACATGTCGACGCAGAATAGTCAAATCCTTCACCAGCTTTCTCCATTTCCGATGGGTACCACGGACGAGTGGTTCTGGTAATTCATCGATGGAACAAACAAGTAGCATATCTGTCCAAGAATATGTCCTGCTACGAGGAAAAAAGATTGGAATGTATCTCTTTCGCTCATGTGTAGGCTTTGCTCTTATGGCTGAAAGTGGACAATCAGCCTGAGGACACTGAATTCCTGTTTGCCACTTACCTCTCCACTGTTTCAAGAGAAAATATGATTACTCAAACACAAGTAAAAGAAAAAGAAAATATTTCTCTGCAAAAATTATGAAAGATGGTTGAATATTAATAATAAGGAACCATTAGTTTTGTCCTGGAAGTTTAGAAAGCCAAGCACAGCATTGTATTCGCTATATGTTTAATAACTAATACATATGCTTTTTTAGAAACACTAGATATTGCCAAAAAGTATATTGTGATAAACTTTATTATATATAGCTAGATCCATGAGACGGAGCCAAGCAAGTTTGTACACATCACAATACACAGACAAACATAGGAGATAGAAAAACACAATATGTGGCATCACTTACAATTTATTCAGAAGAAGCAAAAGGTCAAGAACTAGTTATCATGAGATATTCCTTGAAAGGTTCAAATATGTTTAAAGCCAACTACATTTCTAAGGGCAGTCGCTCAAGTTCCCAATCTACACGGCTTTGCTCATGTCTCAAGACTCAAGAGTCAAGAGTGCATTGATCATAGGGAAAGCAGAGAACCAGCAAGGAGGAGAATAGAGATGAAACTACTCACTACTGGCAAAACTTATGTGCCATGTGATCCACCCAACAATTCATAGAGGGTCCATGGATGCTTGAGCAGCGTTTCAACTTTCAATTATACCACCTAGAGCATACATGACCATACTAGATAGATTCAGCTCTATGCATGTGTGGGAAGACAAAGATAGTTAAAAAGGAAAAATACAACTAGATTAGCTGTAAAAGACAATGACTTTTGACAGTAAGGTCCTCAGGGAATCCTCTCTTCACTATCAACACTAACAAACAAAAAATGGGACCAGATATATCCCATTTTAAGCTTTTGCACAAAACTTACTTTATTATTGTTACCTTATAATTCAAGGATGACAAAGGAAAAACTAAATGCTGACAGAATCATAAACCAAAGATAATAAATAAATGATCAAAGGCAAAAAAAACATCTAAGTTCTTTACAGGATATAAGAAGATTAGTGAATAGATATAGACATACAAGCGGGTTGCTATTTATAAGAAGAGATAAGGCACACCTTTACCCACAGTGCAACAGGATGATCTGGCTCAAGGGTGTTGTTCCTTTGTGTCCCTAACTCTCCCTCTTGGTTTACAATTTGCACAATGCCCTCATCTACTTGATTTTCATTTTGCACCCGATCATCCCGCTTGACTTTTAAAGGACTGCTGTCAGTGGCCAATAAATGGTTATCTTCTTGCTTCTCCATAACAATGTTATCTTGCTTGAAATCTCTGACATTTGCAAAGTCATCTACTGCAACAAAGGGGCGAGGTTGGTCATTTATGTCCATAAGGGAATGAGAAATACATGTCGTTTCAGAAATTGTGTTGTGAATCATATTCAATCCAGCACCATCTGTTTCCCCCCTTTTGTCATCTTTTGTGCAAATGCAGTCATTCGATGTTATTCTATCCACTAATTCTGGGTTTTTTTCCAGTGTGAAGTAACTAACCCTTTCCAAAAAATGAGGATCTGATGAGGAATGCAATTTCATAGTAGAACTAGAAAATATATTATTGCAATCTTCTTTATCAAAGGAACATTTTTCTTGTGCGTGAATATCTGATATTCTATATCCGTGGATGTGCGTGACAGAAACTGCGTTGTTAGCACTTCCTTTAGTGCGGCTCGTTTGATCCTCTTCCACCTTGCATCGTTCCAAATCATCAATGTGCATGCTTTCCAGCTGAGTAAATGACGGAATGCGGGGAGAAGTTTCAATACCTTTCAGATTGTCATATTCTACACAGTAAAACGGATCCACTCCGTATCTTTGTTGAGCAAAATCAACACTAAATTATGTTCTCTGTAACAATTTACCAACAACAGCCGTTATCCAGGCATTGTTTGTTGATAATCTGCGCGTGGAAAGGTAGATTATTCTACCACGTCTCTTATTAACTACTTGGGCTTCGACACAGAATGTACTGAATCCCTAATAAACAGACAATCGGCATGGCTCCTTTTTTCACTGCAATTCGGAGACGTCCGAGGTAAATTGAATCCATCGACCACAATGATCCGGTTATTCGATATAAAATCAGTAAATGGAGGGTTCAGAGCAGCCAGAACTTTGCCACGCCGACAAATTTAACAAAAAAAAAAATCGGCGACACAAGTCGCTTCGGCTCCACAGTAGGACGTGTTACGCAATCGGAAAGAAAAAAAGGGAAATGGTGGATCAGAAAAAATCAGAGGTGAGAAGACGTTTCCGGGAAGATGGAGCTAATCTTCAAAGAGGGTAATAGATGAGGGCAGAATCGGAGGATGAAGAGAAGAAGGAGACCAGAGAGAGGAGAGATTTCACTCACCTGCACCGCCTCAATTTCCGTAGTTGTCGGATACTTCCATCGCCGTCTTTGGTAGGTTTCTCCGGCCACCAGCAACCAGCGCGCCACCGCCCGTCGCCGCCTTCGATGCCTTGGAGATCGAGGATTAGCCTATTCTCTCTCTTAATCAGATGCAAATTTTGTGCATGCGGACCGCATAGAGATAGTTATGAAAAGCGTTCTTGTAACCGTCCATCCGCCTCTCTTCTTCAATCTCATCCGTCCAAATAATTTGGATGCCAGAGGGAACAATCCTCACTATGTCAATAGAGGAAAAATGCTTTTCACACCCAAAAGCCTCTATTTAATGACTTCTGCCATATATCGGGCCCATGAGATTGGGCCCGAAGCGCAATTTGGGCTCTAGTTTTTGGAATAATAATATATAATATAATTTGGGCTCGTATGTTCAGAAAAATAATAGGATATATATATATATATGATATAATTTTTAGAAAATATATTATAAATTTATTTATTTATTCATTAAAAAAAATATTTACAAGTTTTGATAATAACTTTATCGACAAATATGATTCACAATGTTTATGAATAAACATTAATAAATTGATCATACATATTAAAATTTATTTATTAATTTAATAAATTATTCAAACTTATATATTTAATTACTGTTAGTTATAAATTGAAAATTTACAACATTGATAATTATCATTTCATATAAATCAGTTTTGTTGACCTAAGATTTCTACGGTAGGATTAAACTTTTTGAAATTAATTTCATTTAATGTAAAACTAATTTTTCAATCACATTAAAAAATAATTAAATTTTCATTCACTTTCTCAAAATAACCTCAGACTGCAGTCCAACGGCAAAAACTTTCTAGAATCATTTGTATCTCGGAATTTATTTTAGTAGTCAACACAAAAATTCCGTAAGACTAAATTAATTATTAATTGATTCAAAAAAGTTAAATATTTGGATTAAAAAAACTCTCAGAAGAGAATGAAACCAACAATTTTACGATTCATATCTCTCATTCAAATTGTAATACTTAAGAGCATCCAAAGTTAATATATGACACATTTTCAAAAAATATTTCA
>JBBUKS010094264.1:0-27140 GCA_038050645.1 Hedychium gardnerianum
GCCCGGAGCGCGCGCTCAAGCCGTCGGGGCTCCCACCACGTCCAGTTCAACGTCCGGACGATCCAAACGACGAGCAGAATCGTGGCCGCGCCCCATGCCAAGCTCCACAGAACCGCCATTCCCAACGCCCTATATCTGCCCCCATGCTTTATAACTGCGAAGAGCTGATAGGCTTCCTGGTCGCGACCGAGACTCCGAGAGCGGTCGGCCGATGGGTGACCTCAGTGATTACGTCACACATTTCGGAGTTATGAAGGAGCGTGTATTAAGTCGAATACGATAAACATTGGCGCCTGCCTCGATTTTAGAAACATTTTATAGCGGGCTTCGTCAGGCCCAATACGGCCCAGTACCTACAAAAATTCTTCATTTCTTTCTCTTTCAATCATCGTGTCAGTGCTACTGCTCTTACGAGTATTGACAACAGCTGATTGTTAAGTTTTACCCGACATATCATATTCTAACAAATAATAAAATTGAAGGAGTTGGCACATAATTTTGATTGAATTTGAAATACTAGTGATATTTCAACCAGTAAAGGAAAAGAAATATTAGAAACATACACATTAATATATACAGACACAAACAGCACATTATCAAAATGTCATTGCAGATCATGGTCTCTCTGATGATTAACTAAAACATGGCGATCGATCTCAAAATATTACAAGGATTAATTGGAGATGCAATGTACAACAAAATTAGAGTTCATAAGTTGAGTTATACGTATCCAACTAGCTAGAAATTCTATCTATATGCCATGTTGAGTATTGCCATGGAAGAAGGAATGAGGAAGTATATCTTGGAGTAGACCGTAGTCAGTGTACTGCAGAGAAGGTGGCAGGTTTGTCAGATACAAACTAGGGTTTGTGCTCGTAGCCTGTAGCAGTGGGGACTGACTGTCGAGCTGAGATGACACTTGGTGCATCGCCAAGAAGCTTGCCCTCGCCGCCGGCGTGGCCACCGGAGCAGGAGCGAAAAAGTGTGCGCCACCTCCTCTGAGGGTTGCTGGGGACTGATGAGTGTGTTTCCCCTCATAAGTCGTTATCACAATTGTGGGATCTTGATGGCTCCTCTCCACCCTCTTCTTCACTGGGCACTTCTGGCTTGTGCAACGATAGTAGCTCCTGCATAAATAATATTGATTTAAGAATTGAGATCTATGCATTTAAGCAGCGATCGATGATATATATGTTTGCAGCAGATTGGATCAGTAATCAGCTAATTAATTTACTAATTAATTACCTCGGGAAAGGGCTGTTCTTGACTGCTTTCTGGCCATATTTCCTCCAACGATAGCCGTCGTCTAAATTATCAACATCACTTTTTGTGACAAATGCATAACGAGCTTCCCTTTGCCTCTTCTCTCTTTTCTTCTTGCCTTTGTTCCTGTGTTAATTAAGAGTAATATATCTTAATATACATGCCTGTAAAATAAAATTTAAGGCATGATGAACAACTCACGCGTTCTTCGACATGTCACTCTCTGCACTCACTAATACCTTCTCCACCTCCCCTTCCTCTTCCTTCCCAGCTTCCTGCTGCTGCTTGCATCGCTCTCCGTCTTCCTCTCCAGCCGCCTCGGTCGAAGAAGAAGAAGTCGACGAGTACGGCGTCATCACACCTCCTCCGCCGCCGGAAACTATGACCGGCGCAGAGTTATATAAATAGTCACCAGCATTTTCAGCACCAGAGTCTCTGTAATTGCTACCATAATCTGCAGAGCTCGCGAGAGGCGATGAGAAACTATGATCCAGATTGGCGCCGCCGCCGCGAGCTGGATTCTGGTAGATGAGCGCCGACAGCTCGTCTTGGAACAGGAAGTGGCAGTTCTCCCACTCTCGATGAACCCCTCCGGCCATCGCGATCTGAGAAAAATTAGTGCAATTTGTGCACGGAGCTCGATAGATCGAGTGTGGCTGCTGATCTCGACGCTGGTGCAAAGATGGGAGATGGATTGAAGGAGAAGAGATAGGACTCTAGTCTTCTCCGTGTGCAAGCAATCTCTTTATGCTTTCTTTTTCCCTTCTCCTTTTAATTTTTGAAAAGAAATTACTAAGAACCGAGTGTGGACGTAATCCGCCGCGATCTATGCGTGAGCAACCGGCCATCTCCGGTCGCTGGGAGACAACAAGCGCACCGATCATTGGCGGGTCGACAGACGCGTGCCAGCGAGGCAAAGCACCGGCGTTTGACCGCTGCGCGGCACGTGACTGCGGCGCGGATCCGTCTACAGCGTGGTCCCCGGTGAGGAGACGACATAGCCGTCGTTCGAAGATATTGGCGCTTCATTGACCGTCGGATCGGAATAAAGCGTGGATGGGGGTGTGATCGGACGGCGGTGTGAACGGCAGCGGTTCGAGATGCGAGACCGCGTTAAACGTCGATCATGGGTCGGCATGTGATTCGGCCGGCGGAATATGTCGGGCCGGCAGGCCGGTGACCGGTCTCGTTTCACATTATGTTCGCATGAAATGAGTGGAATGTTAACTCAAAAAATAATAATAAATTAAATAACAAATGAATTTACACGTGTTTCATTTGAAATGAAATTTTTATAAATATATTATAGTTGAAAATCAAATTATATATATCTAAATAATAATTTAAACATTTTACTGTTGCATTGTAATCTCAGGGATAAGTGGAATGTTAATTAAGATCTTAGAAACTTTTAAGAAGTATTTGTAATTTGGATGTATAATTTAACTATGTATTAATTCATAGTTTGACGAGGATATTAATACATAATTAGGAAGGGCTACATGAATAGTATAGATTAGGCTTAAATATTAAAGTTAGTGGTTGCTGCCTAAGCCATCTTTGACTTGTTACATTCTCTACATGAATTAAGATGCGATGAGTATTTCGTCATCGATTTGCCAACTTTATAGCTATATATAGCTCCATGATATATAAAGATGAAAGAGTATAGTAGATTTAGCTTCGGTTGACAAAGTTGAACTACGTACAACATTAATACTTTTTTATTACAAAGTAATGTGTCACAATTCTATTCTAATTTTATTTAGATGCCACAATTATTATGTTGAGCAAATATCATGGTCCTATTTTAACAGGTGTAATGATTCTATTAGAGAATGAACGTAGAGCATCATAATTAAGTCCGTATGGACTAATGTAAACATTAACCATTATGATTTAAAGAACCTAATCTCAACCAACCTTTTGGCCTTGGCATTTCTCTCATCATCGGATAATGGATAATGACGACTAATTTAATATTTAATCAACAAAACTTAAACTAATAATGAGAATTGATTGCGGCTCCGTATATCTTTAAGGTTCTTTAATAAGGGGATGATATGACCCTCGATTAAAAGAGTACATGCTCGCCTAACTTTACTGTTGAAGGCTCGCTTAATGCATTTGTTCATTAGTTAATTAGTTAGGCACACCTAAGAATCATCGTATAATAATTTATTACGAGAGATAGTTAAAGGATTACAAAAAAATGTATGCGGTTAGACTTTAGAGGGCGACTCTAAACAATGATGACAAAAAATAAAATATACATTTATAATATTTTCATCAATTTATTTCAAAATTAATATAAAAAAAATAAATTATGAAAATTAATTTACTAATCTAGACAATACATACAAAAAAATAATAATAATAATTATGATAATTATTAATCTAAATAGTGAACAGTGATCTCATAAAAACATATAATTATTAATAAAGGGGTGGTGGCGCTAGTTCCCATAATCAATGTCTTTGACTTGTTGCATTTCTCAAATGGCGAATAGGCAACTGGAGGTGTACGTACCTTTTCTTCTAATCTTTTCGGTCAGCGCAGGGGTGAGCTGAATTCACACGCTGCGTGTGCTCCGGAATTGTGGAGAAGCAAACGTGCTGCAAAAGAAGGCTTCTAACTCAAGTTACTGCATGCACGGGGATTCCATGTCCCATGCAACTCCTTTCAATTCTCTTAAGTTGCCGTCCTTTAATTTATTCCTTTTTGGTGTGCTGGTTCTTCTATTCTGTGCCCTGTTAATTGAAGGCAGTAAAAGACAAATGTATCAGACAGACACGAGTAGTGAGTATTTACACGAGCATGGGAAGTTTTCTAGGTATGTTCACTGAGATAAGAACAAATGAATGAAATCGACCCAATTAAATCGTGTAAAAGATGCATAGGACGACGGTGTAAAATGCTGATCAGTACGGATAGCATTTACGACTGTTTCATCTATCGACCCGCACCTATAAAATTGGAGTCTCTCGCGGCCGTCTCCATTACACCACGAGAGCAGTGAGTAAAGCATATACGACAACGAAAACTGCATCATCAACACTATACGAAAACAGTAAACAAAGCATTACACCACGAGAGCAGTAAATAATAAAGTATGCAACAGTTAGTAAAACATGCACCATCAACACTGTACGAAACACCTAATTTTCTTGAATGATGAACCACATTAAATTTCTCTGAAAAACTCTACTAGTTGATCCACTTAAGGCGTAAAGTTGGCATCAGATAAAGTAGATTCTTGGAACACAACCTCCTGCACAAATTGTACATTTAAAATCTCAGAAGTGAAGTATGAAGGGCAAAGCAGTAGAGTGTCGCTAATCAGCCAGGCAACTTCTATAAATTCATCACACCATATATCACTTCCTAAACTTTAAACATAACAGCCTAAAAGGCAACAAGAGTTATTTGCGCTGCGTGGTTGGAGACTTGGCTGGGGCTCTGCACAGATTGGTGAGCTTCAGAATGTGAACTACACCTGTTATCCAGTTGTAGTATGCACTGTTGATAAAAATCCTTAAAAAGGCAAAAAGATTTATTTGCACTATCCAGGCAACTTGAGGTTGGAGACTTTTGTTTTGGGCACTGCTGAACCTGGTGAGCTTTAGAATTAGCACCTCTTAATCCAGTTGTAGTTTGTACTCTTGATACAATGGTATTTTGCTCTCACGTATTGCAACTAAATTCTCATATACCAATCCAATTCCATGGGCACTGCAGTTGAAAATGGAAGTATCAGTTACAGATAATCTGAACCCCTTGGAATCACTGAGTCACACAAAGGAGGATTACCCGCTCAAGTGTTATAGACAATCTTTGGATCATCTATCTCCTTCTTTGTGAGATACAAAATAGATCCTAGGTCCATTCTGTACTCTTGCAAGCATTTAGCATTATGCTCAGACCATGCTCACTGTAATACTTTTAGTTGTTCACAACAAAAACTTCATTCGACACATGCTTCTTGTTAAGGAGTGACAATGCCAGTCCACTTTGGACACCTACTGCATTGACGATGAAGTTGAAAATTTGATCTTGGTCAGAGGCAAATAACTGCCAAGATATATACCAAGGGGACTAATTGCCAAGTTCTCAACCCGTAAAGCCACAACCTACCAACCCAACATAGAAAAACATTAAGAACGCACGACATAAATGCGGAACAACTGAGTGATGCCCCTTTACCAAAGCCACAAGAAACAGTCATTGAGCACCAAAATGTATTGATCCCTGCAATTGTAGATTTACTATCCATCTCATCTCAATGAGGGAAGAGCTTAATCAAAAAAAAGAAAGCTACCTAAGTTTAGGCCAGAAGAACTTTGTGATAAGTTTGAAAGAGACATTATGAGATCATGCAGCTATCACTGCTTCCTCACATTGACAACTAAAGTGCAGTCATTACTAACTTGGACTACTCAGGAGAAATCAGGGAAACCACCCAACAACTCTTCCTATTCTCGCAAGGGTTTAGGAAATTGAACTATGGTATCTAGCTAATACATTAAGTTTAGCCAACATTAGTGACAATTGGATGAACAAAACACCCTAAAGGACATGAGTGGCTTCTATTCTAAGAGTTCAACATTTCATCCAAAGGTGTGATATCAATGCTGCATGTGCAAGAGGTGAACAGTAGCAATGGCATATACATATCGCCACAAGCTTGTGATCCCTAAGTTGAATAAGAACAAGTTTTATTTCGAGTAAAACAATCATCCCTTTGTCTACAGTAATAAGGTATGAACACGGCATACATTACAAAATTATATACCCCTAAAACACAATTGTAGCTTGAGATATAATATATAAGAGATAGGTTTAAAATAGAAGATCAATAGCACACAATCCTTGACCCTAAATTAACTAAAACGAAATAACATTATAACACAAAAAGTGCATTATTGCTTAGCAACTCTATTGATATTAGGAGACTAAAAGATCCATGTCCGATGGAATACTATTGATATATGTCTGAAATACCATTGATTTTAGAAAGTTACATGCTGCTGTTTCAAGAACAAAGTTTGTTGCGGCTTGTTTAACTTTAAGAAGAGCTAATTCATTAATGCTTAAATACATGAGACAAGCAATCTCCTACATGCATATAAATTGAAGAAAACTAAAAAGAACAAACCTGTAACTAAGCCCAGGAGTAATCCCAAAAACAATTCTTTTATGGATATTGATCACTTCCTCTTTCTAAATATGTAGACATCCGTCTCCTCGTAGGCATAATCTGGATGAAGATCCTCATGTGGTACTTTTTCAATCACCGGGAAGGTCCGGTGACACAATTCCCAGAAAACCTGGTGCGCCTCCGGTGACCTCAGCTGGTACCCCAACAGAATGGCTCCGTCTTCCGCGACGAGCGCCTCCATGGCGGAGACCAGCTGAGCGGCCGAGTCTTCCATGTACACAACGTCGGCAGCGATCACAAGGTCAAAGGGTGGACGGAGGGCTCTGATCTGTTCCGAGTTGTTCCAATAGAGTTGAGCGTGCTTAGGAGCCCGCGGGAGAGCGGAACGGTTGCGCTTGAGGTTACGACGGAGGGCGGGCATGACGGGTGCGATGTCGGTGAGGACAACGTCGAGGCCGAGAAGGAACAGGCCAAGGCCGGCGGGGCCGCATCCTGCTCCGAGCTCGACAGCGCGCTTTCCTGCGAAGCGGAGGAGGTCCGCGTAGGGGTTGGGATCGGGGGTGGCGGAGGGGCGTGGGAGCCAGCGGTCGACGAACTTGACGAGGACGAGGGAGCAAGGCCAGACGGAGGTGCCTACGTGCATAGATCCGTTGTCCTGCTGGAAGGTAAGGACGGCGCCGCCGACGGGGAGCTCCACGACCGGCGAATCGGTGAACCGCATCGGATTCTGATACGTTGGGGAAACGGTTTAGGGGTTTGTCGCCGCGATGGTAAAACTTGACGCGAGCCAACCGGATAATCGATCCCTGAATTCGACAGGATAAGGGCCAGACTCAAGCTAAAAGCCCATCTCACCGGCCCATCTTGCCCCTCCAAAAATTATAAAATTTAAATTCTAAAAATTGATAATATGACCTTCATCTCATCGGAAAAAAAATGATTAATCAGGTCAGGTAACGTCGGATCTGAGATGTTCAATTTGATCTCACGAAAATTTTTCACCGGCCACCAAGGTAAATCGGAAAGCACTAATGGAGGCTCATCCAAATGATGAGCATTCTTAGGCTCGCTTTTTATTAGAGATAAAATTTCTAATAATACGTCATAATTAAGATTCAAACCTTAAATCCAAAGACCTAATTATCGCACTACTATCCGAGGGCTGATCTCATCAATCAAGTCTTGGCATTTGGTATATCCAATTAAGCTCCGGGTCTACGGTACAGTATTTTTATAAGATTTTTTTTCTAATTAAGAGATTTTTTATTTATTTTTAATGATTGGTGAAAAAAATTAAGTAAAATCGAATCGGTCACCAATTAATTATCCTCGACAGCGCCAATACGCCTCATCATCTTCATCTCCACCACTCCATTCCCTTTGTTTCCTGCTGCTTTCCTCTCGTAGTGCCCGAACTGATGCAGCGGCTTGGAATTCGTATCCAGAAAGTGCAGTAACACCGCCATGAACACCGAGCACGCGAACATGGGAATCGGCCCAAAGATCCACAGCAACAGCGTGGTGGAGACGTACAGCGCCCGCAGCCCGAGCGACCAGAAGTTGCCGCCCCGTATCACCGCGTCCTGCACGTAGTACACCGGGATGTCCGACTCCAGCGTGCTCATCATGAAGCTGGCCTGCACCAAGTACCCCGCCGAGTGGATGAAGCAGGTGAAGGCCGCCAGAAAGCAGACGAGCAGGGAGACGTACTTGACGGTGGACGTCGTTTGGCTGGTGTCGCCGTAGATCACTTGGGTCATCAGCACCTTGGAGCTGCTGCTGCCGCCGATCCATGTGCCGATGAGGGAGCTGAGGGCGATGGATAGGGACGCTAGGTTGCTGGACGCCGTAATACTGCTAGATATCACCTGCAGAGCTACCCCTGTTTCCTCCGGACTCCTCTGCACCCACACAATTATGGCTATCTATCAGGCTATCAGCTAAAGATGAAGAACGAATTCTACTTGGGATTTGTGTTTATTACCTGCATCAATCTTTCGACCCATGCACGCTTGTTGTGGTTCTCCAATCCAATGACAGTGGTATCTGGTAGTCTGATGATTCTGTATAGAAGGAAGAGATGGTAGCCGAACATTACAGCCAAACCAGCCGGGACTAATAACAAATCTATGGTGTTTCTATCCAGCAGCATCTCTGATCTCTCTGTTCAAAGCTTTCTTCTTCCTCACAGATGTCTGACGAGGCAACGCAGATTTATTGGAAAACTAAAATGATTTGCTTGGCTTGGCTTGTTGATTTTGCTTTAGGATGTGTTAATCTGTTCAGATTAGTTTTAGGGAACGGCATGGAGTAGGAAGCTGAAACAAGTTTCTTTTAAGCTGGTGCGTTTGCTTGCACTCTATCAATTGCCAAACGGGGTCATGTTACTTATATTGAGTGATTCATTTGGGTTTTGTGTCGTGAAACCCTCGTTTTCTGTTTGCTTATGGAGTTTAATGCATTAATATGTCAGCAGAGGATATGCCGAGAGTATTTGGATGTCTTCTGAAGTACACATATATAGAAATATAGAATCTCTGATCATGGATGACAAAATCATAGTCCTTTTTGGTTATCAATTCTATGTGCTCTAAGCAACAAGTAACAGCCTACGGGATTACGTACGGTATAGCAATTGAGTATTTAAGTTATTATTCAAATATACATAATTTAATTTCTAATTATGATATATTTATTAAAAAAATAAATTCAAACGGGATATATAATTAAAGGATATTGAGTTTCTGGACGCCCCGCTGTGAATACTTTTCAATTTATTATAGTGACCGATAAAAAACAATTCGTAGAATCGAATCGATCACTCATAGCTTGTTGGGTATATCATTATTTATTTTTTATTTTTTTATTTTTTTTCTAGACAACGAGTAACCGGAAGCTAACAAAAACTTCATGTCACAATTTAGATTTTAGATCATGATCAAAATTCGAGAGTATGCATCATCTAGGAATACTGAATTCTAAATTACAGAATTAAAATAGTCTTATCTGTCGAGATGACCTAAGCTAATAATCTCAGACTATCAAGCAGTAAAGGAATATCTGTTGGGAAAATTGTACTGTCTGAAAGATTGGGCTGCCTTGTATGCCTGACTTCTAACTGGATGACTCCCTACTGGATGACTCCCTACTGAAAAATCCCGAGTAGACGTTGAGGCTTGCGTTCAATGCAGTTTTTTTAAAATAAATTTATCCCCTCCGGTAGTGCTCAGAAGTCACGACGAACGTCTGTTTCCCAGGATACAACAGGAAAAATCACGTAGACAACCAAACACTGGTTGTTTGTGGCAAACCGAGAGAGTATCCGAATGTTATTACGATGGTTCTTCCGAGCGAAGTGCACGAGAGAGAGAAGAACTGGGGCAACGAAGGTGGAGGAATTTTACTATTGCTTCTGCTTATGCTCCTCTTTTAATTATGGTCAAGGCCTCTTTTTATAGGAGTGTTCATCCTTAGTTGCAATGAATGATCGATTTATGACCATTAAATAACCATTACTTATCGGCTATTATTGTTCGGGAGATTATGAAATTATCGTTAACTTCGTATTAATGTTTTCGTTATACTTTTGAGCAAATAGCAAAACGATTCAGGTGACAAAATATTGATTGTTCTACTTGAGTAAATTTTGTTCCAACCGGTCTGATATTTGGCACGCGTAGATAGTGCGAGGTTCAGTACAATCCAGATTCTAAATTTACATCTCCTCTATGTATCTATGTTTGAAAAAATCTTTTTCCATACATTTATTCATATCATATATACATGTACAATAATATAAATGAACCAACGTATCTTAAACTCTTAATATGAAATTAAAATTCGATTCACAATGAAGTTTATTTTTTTCTTCCTTAATTATTTATCCTATTCACATTTCCTACAGTAAGTACAGTAAGTAATAAGTTGTCTCACACACAATGAACTGGACATTAGAAACGAAAGGAGGATCCGTACAAGAAATATTGATCATTAAAGCGAAGCAGAGTAGAGTATTATAGTATTGATAATAAATCTTCCAAATCTGACCTCCGATTAAACTAAGTAACCGTTGCTAGTTTGATTAATAAATTTAAAACATCACTCTTAAACTGTTGTGATCTGACCACAATATTTATAGTATATATAAAAGACCGCATCGATCAGTAAGTCATATGACAAGATTAAGACGTACAAATTCAGCTGTGTTTGTGGTGTAGAGATACTCAATAATACACGCTAAGGTCATTAATTGTTTGGCAATAGATAGACAATTAATTTACCTGAGTTGATCCCTCCTTATCCCTTAATTAATTTGCACCACTTGCTTAGATTTGATTTGATTTTTTTTTCTAAAAAAAATAAAGTTTCTGATCATCCAGTTCTCAGAGATTTTGAAAAGGCCGGCAAAAGGTAAAAGCAAAAGAAGAGCTCGAAAATTTTATTTTCCTCTCTTCGTTTCTCTTGTGCAAGTGTAAATATAGCTTTAATGGAGCCAAAATTCTGCAACTACAAGCCAGGCTTGCACCAGCATCCAATTATGACAAAAGACAAAACGCTCGTCCCCAGCGCCCCCGCCAGTCCGTCCCAGGACTGCACCAGCATCCAAACGACTAGTCAAGAGTGGTTGGTTCTATTATTGTGGTGGATAAGGAAGCCTCATTTTCCATCTCCTAATTAATATGTTCAAATGACTGCAAAAAGACACTTGAGCGATTAAACGATCGATATTTCAGTGATTGTCTACCTGGCAGGCCAAGAGAATAAGAATACTATTTTGATATTTTTATCCTCGATATAAAGAGCATCCGAAGTGTACAGAATAAAAATATCTATACCTGTTTCAATCGATCAGCAAGATTAAAAGTTGGTCGATCATTTCCTGCCTCACATGCTTCATCCACACCCCCGTCTTTTAGCGTCGGTTGGGACGTAGAAAATCACTATTAAAGCAAGTCACCTTCTGAGTTAATTTGTGCCAATTTTTAGAGGTCCCTTCGTCCTAATTCCTCATCAAAAGCAAATCACCTTCTGAGAGGAGATGTTGGAAGGCAAGGCGATGATCCAAGACACAGACATGCCATTGGAGATGCAGCTGCAAGCCATGTCCTCCGCCTGCGAAGCTCTTGACCTCTTCGACGTCTTGGACTGCAGAAGCATCGCCGGCCACATTAAGAAGGTTCTTCTTTTCTTATGAAAACAAAGAAGTTGGGTTCGAAATGGAAGCTAGTTTTCGTATAATACTAAATAAAAAACCATTTCAGGAATTTGATGTTGTGTATGGACCTGGATGGCAGTGCGTTGTGGGATCAAATTTTGGATGTTTTTTCACTCACTCGAAGGGGACCTTCATCTACTTCTGCTTGGAGTCTCTCAAGTTCCTCGTTTTCAAAGGAGCTTCTGCATAGTTTGGATTGCACACTGGAGAATGGAATATACTGTAGTTTGTTAATATTTGGATAATAAGCACTTTTATCCCTATTTTTCTTCCAAACACAGTCTTCAGGAATGGTTTCGAATTCTGAGCTATCATAAGGCTGCTATATATAGTTATTCTTGCAAAATTACACAAGGTTTCCAAACCAAACAAAGTAGATGCAGTGGCTTCCAACTCAGCAACTGCTTGTTTCCATGACTTGAGCAGCAGAGTGAGGTGATGATTTTTTTTGTTTGTTTTTTGAAACAAGAAAGATATTAAGTTACTACTGATAGTACTTCAATCATCAAAACATTGAGTCACTTGGATGAGAAGTATTTGGGATGATATACAGTTCCAATTTGATTTATTGTAACTATCCTTTCTCCAACAACACTCGCAAACAAGAACAAGAGGAAAACAGGTGATCGTGGTTTGTATTAAACGTCAAACAACATGCACATATGCTGTCAGAATAAATACAAGTGTAGTTTGCTCATCGTTGCACCTATCTATCTCTGGCTTTCCTGCCTACAACTCGGTGTTCTCTGCTTTGGGCTTGATCTCTCCATTCCTTATGACGGACCGTCCTACTTGTTGGTCATCGTTACTGCAATTAACAGGGTTTGGTTTTGATGTTTGAGGTAGCGCTGCCGCAGGTGTTGGAGCTCTAGCAAAAGCAGGCGCAGGTGATCCATGGAAATATGTTGTTTCAGGTTTTCCAACCATGGATTTGAATCTCTCTTCTGTAACATGTAAGAATCGCAAATTTCAGGGGAAAAAAAAACATAAACCAAGTAATATATTTGAAAGAGAATGCCTATAATATGTCACCTTCTACATATTGGGAAAGAAATCTAGTAAATGACTATATCCCATTTATTGTCATTACGTTTGCATAAAGATTAACATTTACCTTTGAATCTTCCTGAATTCACAATTTGACGAAGGCAGTCCCGGAACGCTGACAACACACACCTTTCTTGCTCTACGAAGATCTCTGATGTTCTCTGATTGCTGTGAGATGTTAGAGAAGTACTAGGGTATTGAGACGTCATGAACATTGTGTCTTGCTCGTCGCACATTAGGGCCAGTGTTCCTGGAGACATTGGTCTCTGCCCTTGCTGTGTGCCCTCACAGACAGGGTCAGTCTCTTCTGCCTTGATTTTGTATGCAGGAATATTTTCTGAATTGTGATCTGCTGACCCAGGCTGAACACTTGGATCATCTTGTCGTCGATCATCTTCATCTCGGCTTGAGGAAGCAATGCGACTTCCAACATACTCATCCTTCTCAACTGAGGAGTTTGCTTTTCCATCTGAATTTTTTTGTTGACACAAAAGCAATAAAAAAATGTAGGACAAAGTAGTACAATGACCATGAAGATGATGCTTCACTATGACCACATGACCAGAGCATAGAATAAAAGTCGGAATAAGCAAATCAGTCAATTGGCAAAAAACAATTGTAACAACGGAGGCAATTTCATCATTTTATCCCTTAACTTTGATCAGCAAATTTATGACAACTAAATTTTTTTTTTCAGAAAACGAGAAATCTGGATTATGAATGCGCACATATATATGTCATACCGAACAACATAGCAGATAAAATAGTCAATATTTTGACATAGTTACAATCAAACTTATTATTTTCTTTACTCAGTATTTTGGTAAAGAGAGGACAGCATTCTAGTCGAGTTTGCTGGCAATTCATCATCATAGTGGATAAATTGTAAGACTCAATAGAAAAACTGCAACAAAACTACAAAGTTGCAGACAGTTGCCTAGTTGTGTAGTTATCAGGCTTAAATGATCTTATCAGTGTTTTAAACAGAAACCTGATGGGTTTTATGAGAATGAATGAAGCATATACAAGCACTTCAGAGCTTAGAAACCAATTTGCTCACTGCAGAGAAAAACAAAGACTAGTAACTCATTAACTAGAGCATAGATATGCCCAAGCTGCTTCAACTATCTAATTGTGAAATTAGCCATACCAGGAAATGTTTTGGCTACATGCTCAGATATAACCACCAGAAGCTTGCAGAGGTCAGTAATGTGCTCCGCTTGAACTACATCCGCTAGAAGAGACCTTTATGATGACCAACAGAATTTTAAGCACAGTCACATACAAGTACAACTAAAGGCTCCTAATCCAAACTACGAAGGAACAAAACCAGTTAAGGATAATATCTCTACCCGTAAGTGACTTTCGTAGTAGCTGTTGTAGTAGGAATAGTAGAATGTGTCACAGGAGGACAATTAAAAGAAGAAGCTAGAACTGAAGCCTTCGCTTGACTAGCCTGATATCATTAAAATTTGAAAAAAGGATAATGAATGGAAGGTTTAATATGCATTATTAATGCATGGTGATCAGAGACCAAAAAAGTCAATAATTTATGTTGATTTCTAGTTCTTTACTAATTAAGGTCAGTAAAGGGAAAAAAATGATTCTTTAGAAATTAAGGTCAATAAAAATGGCCAACTCAGGAAAACATTTGAAACAAAAAATATAGCTATTTGAATGGAACTCACACAAAAGCATGGAGTATATCAATGGGAAAGACATCTTTGTTGGTGAGCTAATAAAAAAACCTTCAGAAAACCTAGTATATCACAGACTAAGATTGTTAAAGTTCAGAAGCTCACCTGTGGGAGTTGTGACAGCCTGTGAAAAGATTGATCTTTTATGGTTGTACCGGTGAAGAGAAGACTCTGATTTCTCCTCCTCTTAGAAGATGGAAAGCTGAACCCTGAGGGTCCAATAGCTCCGTTTAAGGCTGCATTCGCCTGTTGCATGTAAAGCATGCTTCCATGATTATTGTGAAAGAGAGCTTTCCTCTCTTCACTGCCTTCAAAATTCTTACAATCCATGCATTTGCAATTATCAGAGCACAGAATACTGGCTTGGAAGCACTCGCAGTACTTCTTGAGGCATCCAGACTTCTTGCAATGGCATCCCTTGTTGTGTTTTCCCACCAAAGGCAGCTCTCCAGCCTCATCCTAGCATCCGATAGCACATTGGTGTATCAGATTAAATATGGACGATCTATCAAGTTGAGTGAATAAAATGTGTTTTTAGGAAAATAGTGAAAACATACCTTATTATCCCTAGTTGCATGAGGGCTACTACCAATCTTAGGCCTGAAGGCATTAGGATTGCGTTCTAGAATAGCTTCAATAGCTTCATGCCTAGTTGCTCCATTTTCAGCATTGTTACAGCAGTTTGTGCAGTTGCAACCATCACAGTATACTCCAGACGCAAAACATTCACAATACCTATAAAACACAATAGGTTGACATAGAGATAATAATCAAACTTGACAAAAAAAAAAGATTATTACGACTGTCAAAGTCAGCTACATTAATAGAATACCAAATTGCAATGCCACAGAAAATGCAGCTAGGAAGCTAAAAGTATATAAGTTTCATGTAAACAGGGCTTAATCAATGCCACTGTTATAGTTTATTAATGTCATCATATTCCCTGCAATTTGTTCTGTCTAATTAAAAGTTTTGGATAAAAATGAAATTGATTTGAATTTTGAATTTGGTAGTATTCTACTATGAAATTAGATATCTTTTGATGGAAATCTTTTAGCTAAGAGTCAGTTTAATTTGGTTAGAGTTTATAAGAGTCATTTTGATTTGTTAAGAGTTTTAAGTATTTGGGTTATTTTTCAACTTTAGTAAGATCTTATATTTTCAAGTCATAATCAATTTATTGCTTCAGTTGTCAAGTCCTTTTGGATAAGTATATATTTTTTATATTGTTTGTTTAATTGTATTTTCCAATTTTAGATGAGTTGGAACCTTTAAAATGATCCAAGTCCCCTTGTAATGCATCTTTCAATTAATAAAATTTTCCATTTGATGAAATTCATCATTGTGAAAGTCTAGTGCTTTGTGTTTGTCTCCCTGCTACCTAGTGCAATATCAATTGGTATCAAAGTCAAACTCTTAATTTGATGTTTGATATTTCACGCTCCACCACTGACTATTCCTCCTTGAGCATCCACCATCCATCATCTCATCCATCTTCACTACTAATCTATCCACAATCCTCTTCCATAGCCAGTAGCGCTTTCTGCCACTGTAACAGCCCACAACCTCATCTTCCTTTTCCACCATGCTTCACCAATTGTTGAACCAAATGCAGCCTTTAGGCACTAATTCATCACACAAAGAACCGCCATAGACAAGAATGTAAGTAAAAATGAATATTTTGTTGCTTGTATATGGAGAAACCGTAGATTATTGTTGTTTCATTGTATTCTCAGTTGACGTTTTTTGTTCTTGATTTGTAAATGGAAGATGAACACTAGCAGCATTTAGAATACAATTTCTAGATGTGAGTAGATGTAGATGTTTCCCTAAAAGAGGCAATCAGAAGTCTGTAATAAATCATATGCTTCATATAACCAGTAGTGAATCCTCTTCGTGCAAGGAAGTGAATATGACAATCTGTTCCCTTATAAACAATATCCAAAAACTATATCATGAGTCTGAATATTAACATCAGAAAATATTTTCTTAATTAGTATTTTTGAAATGAGCAATACCTCACAAGATCAACATGGATAGATAAACTACCAAGGAAACAACATTTGTTTACCTTGAAAAAGGAAATAGCACTTGTTAACTACCAGAATACACTCTCAATCTGTAATCAAGACAATGTAGCTTTACGATACTTCACATCTAAGTATTGCATAATATAAAGCTCTTTTAGCACACCAAAAAATGGCATTACTTTGACCAATTAACCACGATATTAAATAATCACCTTACCAAATAAAGCATAATATTTATAAGTAGGACAAGTATTATCAACAAAATAACATTACCTTATAACTGGAATATTGAATATGGATACAAATCTTATTCCATTGACTTACAACTTCAAGCATTTTGAATGTTTGCAGTTGCAATTCTTCTTTCTAGGGGTGCCTTCTTTGGTTGCATATCCTGGTTGTGATCGTTGCCTTGGAGATTCTGACCTGCTGAAAAGAAAGAGGACAGGTAATGACTTAACTTCAAACGTAAGCATCAATTAACTACAATATCTTCAGAGGTTACCATGACAACCTTGCCAATATACTAGTTTCTTAGGTGATAGTATTTGCACATTTCCTAATGAAACACAAACTCAAAGATTTAAACCGAGACTATCAAGCATGAAATAGAGGCTTTAACTGGAGCAAATAATCATGGACAACCATTTCTAAGTTATTTCAAAACTTAATCTTTCTGATGTTGCATCGAGCTTCAAAATAGGATCTACTACAAAATACACAACTTCCTGATGCTGCATCTAGATTCAAAATAAGATATTTTAAAGTTACCGAGTGAACTATCAATCCCATCCTTCATCAATGCAACAAGCAAATCAACTTTGCATATTCTAACAATTTTTTTCTTCTTAAATCTAATAACATTTCATTTATGATATTTGTTGAATAAAGAAGATATTCTCAAAAAAGGAAGGACGCCCTGGCGTATTTAAAAGTTGAAACTTGATTCAAAATGGAAATTTGGGGAGAGCAATAACAAATTGTAAATGGAGAAATACTCCTGAAACTAGAAGTGCACATCCTAAAACCACCAGTAAAGGTGTCTAGTAGAAAATCGACAAAGAAGTGACATGATCACCGCGAAAAAAATAGCCAACAAACGGGAAATGAAGCAGAGGAACTACGAAAGGTTAAGCAACAACTACGAATTAATATATGTATACGCACTTACACAGGAAAGGGAACCAAGGGGCAGGAGGCCGGAAGCGGAGACAACATCGGCATCGGAACTGGCAGCGGTTGCTGCTGGTGTTGAGGCGGCGGAGGCGGCAGCTGTTGTTGCGGTTGATGTGGCGGCTGCTCAGGGTTCACCGAATCTGTTAGAGGAGGGAGAGAACTCGGATATTCATGGGTGGTGAAATCCAGCTGACGGATGGGTTTCTTTGGAGGGAAATCAGACGAGGCCGATGCGTGAGCAGGTAGATTCCCTGGCTCCATCGAAGCCGTTGAATCAGAGGCCGAAGATTTCGAGGGAATACAGAAAAGAAGCCTCGAAGTGGCCTAGCATGCCATCGGCGAGAACCAAGCCCCTGGTCGCGTCCAGGATTCCAATCAATTCGCCTCCGCAGATCGAGAGGCGAAGGCGGGGAGATCGAGGCAGGGAAGTGTCCGTCGGAGTGGTGGAACCGGAGGAGACAAAGGGAGCGGCGGCGGCGCAGGGAGAGCACGAGGTTTTTCAATCGGATGCTGGAAATTTTGGAGTGGAAAAAGGGGGAAGGAGGTTAAGCCAAGACGACGAAGCAAATAGCTCGCTTTCTCTCTCTTTCGCTTTCTCTCTCACTCCTCTCCGCTTGAAATCAAATTCAGATATTGTACGGCCAGGATTGGAGAAATCGATGCATCGGACAGTCGATAGAAGACAAAAGATTGACGGTTCAAATTCATAGGTCTTAGTACGGGGGATTATCCGCCGTCGGATTAGATGAGATCCACTCTCGTCGTTATTAGTGTATGTTTTTATTTGACTATAGACCGCAAACTTCCGAATAAAATTCGAGTAAAATAATAGGCGTTTGAAACTGATCCAGCCGTCCAAATAGGAGATCCAACGGTGGTTGAAGCTTCGAGCAATTTGAAAATCCACTTCTCTTCTTTTCTGCATGTATGATTATTATGTGGAATTTCTCAACTCCTTTCGTTTGGTCATTTGTAATGGCAACTTCCTTTCCCTTAGAATTCTAACCGTTTCACTTCACACTCGATCAATTGATCACGACAGTTACTTGTATACTAGAACAAATTGTCAGATAATCTAATCCTTTCCTAAAGATAATTTAATCTCATACCTTTGTGCAACAACTTCTACCTCAACTTGAGGCTTTAGGCTTTGCAACTGCACCCTTCACCACCATACCTAGAGATGGTTATTAGGATTCATGGTTTGTGATCAACATACTAGGATTCATGGTCTGTCATTCTAGGAACTAAGAGCATAAGCAAAGGAACTGTGTTCTTTATTGGAAGATGGTAGCATAGATTGCTCTATCAATTATATAGAATTCTTGAGGGTATTATGGAGTCAATTTTGATACTTCATTAACTTATTTAAGACCCTTTTTTTTTCAAAGAAAGAATTGTTTCTAGCTCCATGTCTTATGATGTAACTTTGAGATTTCTATAGAATATATCTAAAAATTAATTTTTATAATTTATTTTTTTTCGTGTTACTCTAAGATAAATTGAGGACATGCGACAACAGGTAGATTTTTTTGGTTCAGAACCGTATCTCTAGCTTTCCTTGGGGCCCCCACTTTTGTTACGCAATCAGGTGAGACCAGCTGGCTGTGTTCCCCCCTGGGTACCTTTCTTTCACTGCACCGCAAGTGCTGAGTATGGTGCGCGGGGCTCGCCCTACAACTGTCCATTATTATATTACGCACGGTGGATATAAGTTTCGGTCAGTCGGATCCCAAATCCAATCTATTGGATCTGTTCAGATTTCATTACGCCGCCGCCGGCCGACGCAATGAGTCGGAGTAACCACCAAACGAAGCTGAAGACTCCGCCTTGCGGCCTCTTCTCCTGCGGGATGTTCCGGAACTGCACGCAGTCCATCCTCAGCCCGACCGCCTCCCCCACTGCCTTCGTCCCCTCCGCCTCCTCGCCTCCTCCATCCGACAATCCTCCACCTCCGACTGCCTCTCCCCCGCCTCATCCCCAGCCGTTCGTGAGCGCCAACCAGCCGCGGCGCATTGAAACCGAACGCCCTCCCGGTTCCTCCTCGTCCTCTTCCTCCTCGTCCACTTCCCAGAGTTTCACTCAGTGGAGATTCCCACTCCAACACCATCACCAACAGCAGGCGGCACCGGAGCCGGAGCGGATCTCGCCGGCCCTGGATCCTTCCGCCGCCGCGTCCTTCAACCTCGCCGAGGCATTCCGCGCCGCGGAGCTCCAGTTCGCCTCCGGTGCCCGCCTACCAGCTCTGCGCCTGCTGGAGAAGTTCCTGGCGCCGGACGCTTCGCCGACGCCGATAGCCTGCCCTCCTGCAGTAATGGCCGGCGTGGTAACTGCCCTGCGCGATCAGACCTCCGCGCGGCCTGCGGCCAAGGTGCTTCTCGCGCTGCTTCTTGCGGAGCATAACCGGAGAGCCGCGGTGGACGCCGGGGCGTCGTCCGCGGCAGTGGAGGCCGTGGCAGCGTCGGGACCAGCGGGTGTAACAGCGGAGCGAGCGCTGGCGGCCCTGGAGCTCCTTTGCACGGTCCCAGATGGCGCCGAGGATGTGCGAGGGCACTCCGCGGCCGCTGCAGCGCTAGCAGGAGCAGTGGAGGGAATGTCCGGGAGAGGGAGGGAGTGCGCCATCGGGGTGATGGCTGCGATCTACGGCGGGGCAGATCCGAGGGAAGTGCCACCGGAGGTGGGGAGAGCGGTGGTGGCAGCCATGCAGGGGGAATGCAGCGCGCGGGGGAGGCGGAAGGGGGCCCAGTTGCTGCGCGCACTACAGGAAAACGGCCAGCTGAATCTCCCCACCGACACAGCCATCGTGCGGCCGTGAAAGAACGACCTCCCAAGCAAAAGCAGGTTATGAGCACAGAAAGGAAGTTGGGAAGGTAGTGGTGGGGCGAAGAAGATGATGGGGCCGTGTCAGATAGTACGCCACTCGGCGAGAAGAATCGGACGGAGTAATGGGGCGTGATGGTGTGTGTCAGTGAGAGAGACTGCTAAAATAAGAAAACTATTTATATATATATATGTGCGTGTCGAACTCTGATGTTTGTTATGGTTTCTTTTGTTAATCTCGTCGCTCTCTCTCTCTCTCTCTCTCTCTTTACTGTTTAATTGATTGTTTACTGTGTTTATACCCTTCGTTGTCGGATTCTCGGTGAAGCAAAAAAAAATGACAGTATGATTCAAACTAGTCGATCATGCATTGTAAAAGATTCCAGCTTGCTAATTAAGCTGCAGGAATGGCATATCAATTCTCAATCATGCTGGCTAACATCGACAAAACCCAGATTGAACTAATGCTTCCTTTCAACAGACTGCCATAGGTTATTGTTCTAATTTTGGACACTTATCTAATAAAAATAACGAAAAATATATATATACAACTTGTAATAGAAGACTTGCCTTCGACATGCCTGTCTCGTTGGCTGGAAAAGGAAACAAGATCATGGATCAGTGACTCTGTAATGAAAGGAAAGGAAAGGAAACGCGCACGTTTGAGCTTCCACAAACAAGCTAAATGATCGAATGCAATAAAGTGCAGATGAGTTAAATGGTTGAACGAGACGAAAATCAATGAAGAGAATCATTGCAAACCTAAAGGCGAGCTGTGTTAAAGCTGAAGCTGCAGTTGGTTCATTAAGACAAGAGTACAGATCCGGGGACCATAGTCTGCTCCCTTTGGCTTTTATCTCGAGTATGCGCGCTGAGCAGGGCAGTGTCACATGCATGGGTATGTGGATTAGAGACGAGCAGGCATGGCCAGTACAGATAGTACCGTTTCATTTTCCCTGTTAAGTATTACTCTTTAACTCCTATATTGTCTTAATTAGTTTGCTTCTATTCTGTTTTGTTGCCCAATTTTCTGATCATTGTTTCCCAGTTTATTCAATTTCTTCTCTTTCTGAGCTTTCAGTATAAGTTTTTCATTTCTCACAATGAATTTATAATTAGATGGCAGGTGAAATTCTATTGTTGGTGTTGGAGATTGAGATGCAAAAGAAAATCGATGAACAATGGGCTATTTGAATGCAAAATATTGTACATGACTCCATCTTGCATGAAAGGTTTTTAAAAGTTGTTAAAGATTAGTAAATACTTAATTGAACAAACAGGTATGTCGATTCAGACGATTGTACCGCACCTGCATTAAATGTAATATATGATAATAAAATGACAAAAATCTAGCTAATTAATCAGCGTGTGTTGTTTTATCTTAGCTTGTCTTTAATCAACCAACAATGATCAATTTAATTATCACAATGTTGACTCGATTAACATTAACTAAATGATAATTTAATCATCTTAGTAATACAATGATACACCGAATAAGTAAATCTTAATTGGATAAAACTTATGCAATAAATTAATTTTATTGGTGCGGAATAGAACAACTGCATCTCAATCACATCAAATATTTTGAAAGAGCAAATTTACTTGTTCCCATTACATTTCATCAACTAAAAAAATCATCCTCTAGCATTTCTATCAGCAAGGAATATTTAACCTGAAGAAAGATCTTTCCACCCTCTACGCATAACTTAGCACCAGTGACGACCCAGTATCCTGGCAGATCATCTGGGCCTCTCGATACCTCAGCAATGTCCACGTACCGTGCCATCCTTGGCATTCGGATAGGCACCGGTGGGCCTTTTGGATAGATTGCAGAATTCACTTCTACCTTGCCCTTTGGTTCCGGTATCAAACCTGTGCTGAAGCGCGAGCTGATCAAGGCTGAGATGGAGCCTGACTTTTGAGAGATGGTGGTCGGTGCATCCCACTCCGACCGCCGAATTTTCATCAAAGGGACGTTGGAGAATGCGAGCCGGAGAAACAGCACCTTCCTCATGCCAAACTCTTTTACTTCCAACCAAGCCTTGGTCATTATGTAGGCAGAATCGCCGAAAGAGGTCACGTTGTATTGCACTGGAGCTGTGCAGATGTGTGAGAACAGTGCCCACTTAACGGGTTCGAAGTAGGCGCGTTGGTTCGACGAGCTATCGTCGTCTAAAGCACAAACAGTGGCATCAGAGAGATTGAGTGTGTTTGGTTGGGAAGATAGGTGTTGAAGATGAATTGCTAAGCGGTCGTTCCTCTTGCCTTCCAGGTACAATCGAATACCCGTCACAGGACGTTTCTGAGAATCAACCTGTAGAGCATTAGCACATATGTCATAGCAAGTAATGAAGATTGGTACGTAATGATCAATTAAGTTAATTAAAAAGTGAACAGACTCAAATGAAATTAATAGACAAGCTGACAAAACTACATAAAAGTTGCCGTGGGTGATCTGATGATCTTCAGTGAATAAGCTTTCATCTTCACACTATCTATCAATGAAAAGAAGACAAATGTCCAAACACTTCCTCTATGAACCATTACATGGTATTAAAAATATTTAATTTCCTGCATCCTATATGTCGACTTGCATGGGTTACTTATTATTAATAGAAATAAAGATTAAAAAACAATTGTTGGTTACCTGAATGTTGTTAACATATAGCCTGGGACCCATCAGTGTAAACTGGAGCCACTGTAAACTCTGTTTTTTTCGTTGCGGACCAAGAGGGAGTTCACCAAATGCTGGTGCCCATTGACGAGGTATTTGGTACTCCAGAAAATGGCACAGTTCTTCAATCGGCGGCTTATCTAAGTCATCAGCTAGACGCAATCAGCAGCTTCACTAAGTCACTAAGCAATATTACTAAGTCCGTGTATACTAAGCATAAACTGTACTGTCAGAATCAGATGGCATATATTGTCCAAGTGAATTGGTAGTTTTTGTAGTTTTTCAATCATTATCGCGTATGAAGTGAATGACAAGTAAATCATGGGAGACCAATATTTGCTTTTACAGAATATCAGACTAGGATCTTCATGTGATGAAACCACAAGACATCTAAAGCAAACTTTGAGAACTGTTAAAGACTATTGCACAACTTGTCTTCTAAAATATAGGAAGAGGTTTGACATTCGGCTGATTTGTAACCTGCACAGAGTATCAATGTGGAATCTTTGAACTTTGATAGCTAATCATTGAGTACTGCATAACTAGGTGCATGAGAAGGGAATTAATTTGAAATGTTTAAATTAATGAATTCTCATACACCCTCTTGTTTCTCTTGAGAAGAGGAGCAGGAGGGAGGAGCTTGTGGCAGGGGAGAGATTACTTTTTGGGTTGGAAGGGGAGAGATTACTTACATCGACAATAAAGATTCACTGCATGACTTAGGAACCCACTTCCTTTAACACCATTTAACAGAGAAGTTATAGGCACTAAAAACAATGTCACCAAATTTGGGGCTTGTGGTATAGTTACGAGCCATTGGTTGTGGCTTTGCCCTTTGTCAAATCCTCCTCTTCGCACAAAATTACTTGTAATATCCTACATAATGAAACATGGATAACTGTCATACATCAACATTTCGTATATAGTAACACCTTTCAAGAATTAAAGAAGCTTACACCATTCTTTGTCTGTGATATCATAGTCGATGGAACAGACACCGACGTCAAAAATGGCGTCTGTACATATTGCTTCTCAAAGTTATTGACCTAAAAGACACAAGGCACAGTGAAAAGCTTGAAATACTATCAACATAATTTAAGCAAACAGTCCATACAGATGCAGAGTAAAGATGATAAGCGTGCCACGGATTGCCATGCTATAAAATTGGAACATAGTGAATTGTAAGAATAAATCCAGCGACCATGAATAAGTATGCCAATCCATATTATTATCTCTTTCAAGAGTTTTGTATTACTTTCACTCAAAGATACATCAATATTTTCAAGAATTTCCATGAAATTTACATGTTTACTTTAGCATCTCCGATGAGTAAATCTAATACAATAACATGAGTCTAGGCAAGGAGCGGATTGTAATCATAATTGATAGGCCAGTAATATATTATCCTCCTAGTGTGCCTTTTATGGAACGAAAATTTATTTATTTATTCTTTAATACAGTAAATGGCAGCTCAAATATCTCTTGCAAGGGTAGGAGATAGCACATGCAGATTGTGAAAGGTGATCTTGTCCAATAGCCAAGAGGAAAGATTGAAGTGTAACCATGGTACAATAATTTAGTTCAGCTCTTACTCTTTTATTATCTAAATTACCAAGAGAAAAATAGTGTTTAGGGAATTTATGAAGCTATCAATTATGATCAACCAAAATCTCAAATAGCGATTAAAGCAGAAAATTGAACAGAAACTCTAGGATTGCAAAATTTTCCCATCAATATCCAGCCAAAATAATGAACCCTTGACAAAAAGTTTCTACTGTATGTTGCCTGACAACTCTGCAAAAAAATTCTGCAAAAGGTGAAATCCATCATCCTGGTGGCCCCCCATGACTGTCCCACACCATTGGGAGGGAGTAAATCAGGAAACTGAAACAAGCCACCATGTAGGAGGGTATTTCCGTCGACTTCGTCGGGAATCGACCCTTGCTCAATTCTACAAACCTATTACGTAGTGATCAACTCAACTATGCCCTGGGGGCGTATGTTGCCTGACAACGGACATTGAACAAGTACCCAGTGTCATATATCACCTAAATGATTTCAAGGATCCTGACAGTACAGCTTTCTGAGTTGCCACTACCAGATTCATTATGTAAATCTTGGTAATTGTAAATGCCATATTGAATAGTTCTTATAATTACCTTCATCTTTCTATTAGATTCATCGTTAACCAAGATATTGTCTCCTGTTGTAGTTTCTGAAAATCTCTCGTCTACTAATTTCTTTAGCAAACTTTGCACCTCACTTTCCTGAAGAAGTGAATCCTTCAGCTGCTTCAGGTAGACCACATCTTTACCCCCCACTGTCAAACCAACAATTATGTGCGTGCCATATTTTTGAATAAACCTAGAGGACAGAAACACTGTAAGGTTCAAGAAATGACACAAAGGTCTTGGTGAAGCTAAAACAAATATCAGCAAAAACAAAAACAAAGTAGCCTAACAAAATGTCAGATGGATCTGAGTTGCCATAAGGTGATCACCCTCGGCAAAAAATAAAAAAGATTTATGGATGTGAACTATTAAATCATAGAAAGAATTAGAAAGAATGAAGATAATGGACTAAAATTGGATTCATGGCAATGAATCAGATCCTGTTAAAGATTATAGTGAAATATAGGAACTGAAGAGAACCACAAACAAAAAGAGGTGTTAATCTACTTGCTCTATGATCCTAAGTAATTGCAGCGAAGATGTATGCTGTTTTCTTTTTTTCCTTTTCTTATAAAAAAAAAATATTCATGTTATCACTAAACAATGAAAATAATTTGCTGAGATCAACTTCACCAGTCGTTTGACAAAAAGTTGTGCTAGTGATTCTACTTCCTAATCTTTCCTTGTTTAGGCTAATGCTAAGATTGATTGTTGATAAAGCATAAATCAAACTTGAAATTGAATTTCCTATATCCTTAATTTTAACTAAAAATGAAGCATAGAGCTTCAGACATCCCTAGAAAATGGCATTTCACAAATGAAAATTCAGACAGTTTTGCCTGAAAGTTGTAAAAGCCCTAAATAGACTGTCAAATGTTGGCCATGATAGAAACAGAGGATTAGCGAAGAGAACTGTAATAGCAAGTTACACACAATTCAGATGTCTGATTATATTTGAAAATGTAAAATGAATGAATTGCCATTTAAGTATTTAGTTTTGCCGTCAGAAGTTACTTACTCTGCCAGCGAAGCAGGATCCCATGAGGAAGGAACTTCCTGCTTAATTCTATCAAGCAACACGATATGAGAGCTCACAAGCTCGACACTGTATAGTGTTATGTACCAGCCGTCGAAGGCAAGACTCTTGGTAGTTGATGCGTCCTTCTGCCAGCAACCTCTGAAACCAAACATGGAATTGAACAAACCAGAGGGAATTTTTCCCGGCGTAGAAAGAAGCTGGTTGAATTGCTCTGCCATCTGATCAAAATCCAAAAATCAGTGCCAAGCCCAGAACAATCGGATGATAATAAGCATCTTTGTCGCTGAAATGATAAAATTTGGTGCAGGGAAAATAAAAAAACAAAACCGATCTAACTAGGCATGCCAAGGAAGGAAAACACAGATTTCAGTGATAGTCACACGACCATAAATACCAAAAAGGAGTAATAAAGCGTTGTCAATTGAAAACCTGGTTAAACGAGAGGACATCGCTCCGGTACCTCGTCCTCCCTCCTCTGTCGCACTTGATGGCCTTGGGAACATTGGGGACGACGATACCGCCCGGCATAACGAGATCTTGAACGAGGGTTTGGTCCAGCTCGATCAAGCGGGAGCCATCGAGGCCGGGCTTCACGTAGGAGAAGGAGGAGTCGCAGCATAGATCGTACCCACATCCGATCGCTGCGACGGCCTTCTCCGCCGCCGCCTCCGGTGTCAAATCGCTCCGACTTGGAACCATCGTCATCGTTCGTCTCTCTAGCCGCCCTCAAAGTGCCTCAGACGCGGGCAACGGAGTACAACAAAGTAGCAGTAGAAGAAGCGACCATAGAAGAGGTCTCCATCTTCCTTTTTTTTTCTCTGCTTTCCCAGTGCCTTAGCTTCGGCCTAT